>BQNB010002906.1:0-63362 GCA_026074375.1 Tanacetum coccineum
TTCATACCAATCACAAAATATATCAATATATATATGATTTATATATCTTGATGATTTAAGTTAGTTAAGTGTTTATACAAGTGACAAAATTATGGTAGTGGTCATTTCGACTCTAAAAATTGATCCTAAGAAACGAACCAAACACCCCTCTATTTTTGTAAGACATTTTCTACTTATTCAAAAAGTATACATTTAGGAATGTATGTTTTGATGGGCAAAGTAGTATTTTTAACATGTTTTTGGAATGAATCAACAATGTACAAACTTTGTTTTAAGATTAGAAAAAATATGTATGTATATTTATGAAAATTTCGAACCAAAAAAAAATTTGTGACTCAATTAGTGTTTTGATTCAATTCTATTAAGAATATAGTGTTCCTATGACTACGGGTATCATTATAGTTATAGAAATCCTAGACAAAAAAAATATAAAAATGATAAAGAACACCCAAGTTTGATTAAGAACAAAATTGGATGAAATCAAATGAAAAGAATGATGAAAAACTTACAATAGATGTTGTTTATCGATTTGTTAGTGATTACCCCTTGCGAATTTTGGTTAATTGGATGATTTGAAGTTTTGATTTTGATGGTTATGGTGTTGGGTTTTCGTCACAGTGGGTAGGAGAAGAAGAGGGAAAGAAAAATGATGTTTGGGTATAAAATTTCGTTTGTAAGGGGATGTTTGTTTTTCCAGATAGGTGTTCCCCTTAATTAATTAAGGGGGCAACCCTTTTTACACAGCCGGTCCCCTTAATTTTAAGGGGGCCGCCCTCTGAGAAAAAAAAATTCTTCGATTTTTGGCCAGTTTTTGTGAGAATGAATATTGACAATTTTTAATTAACCCTTTGTTTAATTAAAAAAAATCTTTGACTATTTCAGACGAGATAATCAAGACGACAATTTGAGAAGTGATTTAGAGATGAGTTTTCTTGGAAGGAGGAGGAATTAATTTCTTTGAAAAGAAAATTAATTGATTCAGTTTGAGATGAGACGAGAATGGATAGTGAAAATAATGAGATAGCAAGACGTAGTTGATTGTTGACATGGATCCGAGACGATCGTTGAAGTCAAAGGGAGTTTGTTTCATCCATAGTGTGTCTATGATCTTCGTGTAACTAATCATACTTCAATGTTAATTGTTAACCACTAGCTTGCTCTTCTTCATCTACGTGAGTTTGCTATGTGGTCATAGAAGATTTCCATTTTGTGGACGAATGACTAAAATCTATGCAAAAGAATAGTTCATAATGAACTAATCTCTTCAAAGCTAGAAAACCAACAAATGGTATTTCTAGAGACTACACTATTTTTAAGAACTAATTATACTTCATCATCATAGTAACATATAGTCATCTATATTCTACGAATATGAAAAGTGAGACGTACCTTAGTCTTTAGAATAATCTTCGTTAATGTCTTCACAATGTAAATGATAAGGGTTCATGGGAACCTTATCATGAATTCTTTAGTCCGTAGACAAAGAATGTTTGTAGAGAACACACCACTTCAATGATTGTGATGGCTTAGCCATTTGGTCCCCAACGTTTCATGTATCCGAAGTTATTGTTTCCGCATATGTTTTGCATTTGGTTTTGGCACATACATGGTGAACAACTTCCACATTGAGTGAAACTAAGTGGATGTGAATGATTTATTAAGTGATTAGGATAGTTTTGTCTACCTTGGTCTCTCCTAGGTTGAGGTGTTTTAGACCGAGGACGAGGATTATTAGTCATTCTCGGAGGTGGAGTTTTAGACCTCATTGTGGGTTTAGTAAATCCGACTCCGGGTTTTAAGGAGGGTTTGTAAAAACGTTTTACCTCATCATTACTTGCAATAGGAATTTTAGTATTATTTATAAGTATAAATTTTGGGTTTGATTCTATCAATTTTTCTTTTGACTCGACTTCTTGAGCTTTTACAAACTTTACTTGTTTGGTTTCACTAGGTGATCCTTTGGTAAAATTAAAACCTAATCCGGATTTATCTCCGGAAGTCTTTTGAGAACTTATTATTTTCTTAAGTGAGTGACTACTATTATTAAATTGATTTAGCCTAGATATTTCATTTCTAAGGTTCTTATTTTTAAGCTTAAGTTCTTGACATAATTTACATTCTTCAATTACTTCCTTACCCTTTTCTAACCTAGATAATTTAGCTTTTAGTTCTAGTACTTCATTTTCTAATTCTATTTTAGCTTTTTTTAGATTTTTATTTTTGGCCATGACTTTTAGTCCTAATTTGCATAGTTTACTATATTCACTAATTAAGTCATTTCCGTCTAGTAATGATTGGTCATCACTAAAGTATTCGGTTTCGGAAAGTACCTCATTTGAAGCTTTAACCATAAGACACTTTTCGTCATTTGTCTTTTCCTCTTCATCATCGTCGCTATCACTCTAAGATCCTTCGACGAACGCCCTTTGATTTTGATATTTTAATTGTTTCGGACATTCTCCGATGAGATGATTTGGATCTCCACACTTGAAACATTTTCTTTTGATTTCCCTATTTTTGTCATCTTTATTTCTTTGAGATGATTTTCTTTCTTCATATGGTTGTCTTACGAATCGTCCTTGTCTTTTGAAGAATTTCTTGAAGTTTCTTACGGCCATGGCGTATTCTTCATCTTCACCATCAGAGGTTGAACTATCTTCATCACTAGATTCCTTTCTAGCTTTTAAGGAAATAGATCTACTTTGTTCTCTTTTGCTTTTGATGGTTTCAGAGTCTTTCTTGATTACTTCTTTATAGACTTTTAAATTTCCAATAAGTTCGTCAAGTGAAAGAGTTGTTAGATTATTTAATTCTTCAATTGCCGTGACTTTTTTGCGCCATTTAGGATGCAATGCCCTAAGAAATTTCCTAAGCCAATTCTTGCTAGAAAAACCTTCATCAAGTGCTTTTAGACTAGTAATAATAGTGTTAAATTTAGCAAAAGTATTATCTATTGATTCCTCTTACGGAATCATGAATTGTTCATATTGTTGAACAAGAATATCTATTTTATTTGCTTTGATTTGATTATTACCTTGATGAGTGATTAACAAAGTATCCCAAATTTCCTTTGCGGTTTGACACATAAAAATTCTTTCATATTCTTTACATGGTAAAGCATTATATATTACCATTTTGGCTTCAATCTTTTGACTTCACATAAGTTTCAAATCTATTTTTCTAATAAATAAATCCATCACTTTCAAATAGTGGTGGTCTTTGCATAGATTGCCCTTCTAAATATTTTTCCGATTCCATAGATCGATTCAAGTTTTAAAATACAATTTATTTTAAAAATCTTGTTTAGCGTGGCTCTTGATACCAATTGTGGAAAACTAGAAGGGGGGTTAAATAGTTTTACCGCTTTTTAATTTAAGGTTTATGTATGTTTGTAAAACTTAGATTCGACTTTTTGTGAATTCAACACTTGCACAATATGAACAATATAAGTATATGAAATGATAAAGTAAAACAAGAGATAAGAGTAAGAACAATCAAACCACAACGCGAGGATTTATAGTGGTTCGGTAACGAAGCACCTCTTCGCCCTACTCCACTCCCCGAGCACCAAACTCGAGAGTTTTCTTCACTATGTCAACAAACTCCCTTATGGCGGAGAAAACCGTACACAACGTTGCTTACACCGATTTACGACACAAAGCTAAATGTCGAGTTCTAATCTTAGCTAGAACCAATCTAACACAACACAACTTCACGACTTGTTCACGACTTCACAACTTCACAACTTCTTCACAACTTCACACCTTCTTCACAACTTCACAACTTCTTCACAACTTCAAAACTTCACTTCACCACACTACTTATATTACAACTATCTAACACTACTTGTTAAGATCACCACGATCTAACTATACTTACAAAGATCGTAAAGATCTAGCTACTACACACAACTTACAAGATATACAATTGATTTACAAATATGTGATATGGATGCAACAAGATTGCTATGCACACTAAGGTGTAATACTTCTTCACTTGATGATGAAAGTATTCTTCTCTTGCACTTGAGGGATTAAGCTTGAATCACTTGGAAACAAAGCTTTATGATTAAATGATCAAAGGATTTAGAGAGATGTATGGGCTGTTTTAGAACAGAAAGAATGAGTGCAAAAGGTGAGAAAAATATTAGGGAATAGTCCAGTATTTATAGGGAAAACTAGAGGAGCAGAGTCTATGGCCGGTCCCCTTAAATAGGGTGCCGGCCCCCTTATAATTAAGGGGGCCGCCCATGTATTTAAGGGGGCCGCCCATTTTCAGACGCTCCTTTTTTTGTCCTATTCAGGGGAGGTGTTTACTGGACCTTTTCTAGCCGTTTTAGGTTCGAAAATTTGAAATTCAAAATGTTTATTTTGAATAAAACATTTCTTTTAATTGTAGAAAATGTTTTGTAAGTTTATAAAAATGTTTACACCATTTTATAAAAGTTTGAGGTTGAATAAAAATTTCCTTTGATCATAAAATGTATTAAGCATTTGTTTATTCATACCTTTAAGTGATGTAATTGTTGAAATGAAAATTTACTACTAAATACTTGTTTACGTTTAATTTTACGTTGAACGTTTTTATATTTTGTGATTATCAAAACGTAAAGATGTGGAAAAATATTATTAATGTTTTTAGGCATTATATTTAATCAACAGTAACAACTAGAGATACCCGAGTAGAAGTAGGATATAATAACTATGGACTTTATTACAAGGTTGCCAAGATCAAATAGTGGGTATGATACGAATTGGATAATAGTCAATAGACTAACTAAGGTATGCCCATTACAGGGTAGTACATGAAGATTTTAAAATGGGGAATTTGGCAAGACTTTACACTAATGAAATAGTTACAAGGCATGGAATACATGTGTCGATCATCTCAGATCGTGGTGGAAGATTTACTTCGCGACTTTGGTATACATAAACACATATAAAATCCTCGCGTTGTGGTTTGATTGTCCTTACTATATCTCTTGTTTTACTTTATCTATTTCATATACTTATAATTGTTCTATTGTGCAAGCCGGGTTGAATTTCCACAAAAAGTTGATCTAAGTTTACAAACCATACATAAACTTAAATTTTAAAAAGCAGGGTATAAACTATTCAACCACCCTATAGTTTCCACAATGTATCAAGAGCACGTTAATTAACACAAGACTTGTAAATAAATTGTTATTTTAAAACTTGATAGATTTATGGAATCGGAAAAATATTTAGAAGGGGCAATCTATGAAAAGACAACACTATTTGAAAGTGATTGGATTTATTTATTGGAAAAAATAATATTCGAAACTTATGTGTTAGTCAAAAAGATTTAGATCTGTGGCATGTTATTACTGATGGTGATTTTCCTCCTATTCAATTTAATCCGAACTAAAAAGGATGAAATTTGTATCTTTTATAACAAAATGATGATCCTTAAAACGAAATTTGCCTAAAATTATTGAAGCCAAAATGATAATATATAATGCTTTGCCACGTAAAGAATATGAAATAATTTTTATGTGTTCAATCCGCAAAGGAAATTTAGGATACTTTGTTTAATCACTCATCAAGGTAATAATCAAGTCATGCAAAATATAAATAGAATCTTCTTGATTCCAAACAATATGAACATTCTATGGATTCCGGAAGAGGAATAATTGACTAAGGTTTCTTGCTATATTTTTAACTCTATTTCTTACAAGTCTAAAAAGCACTTGATGAGGGTATTTTCTAGCCAAGATTGTGTTAGAAATCTCTTAGGGCATTGCATCTAAATGGCGTGCAAAGTCACGGCAATTGAAGAATCAATGATTCTAATAAATTGTCACTTGACGAATTATTGGAATTTAAAAGTTATGAGAAGTATCAAGAAAGACTCTGAAACAGTCATAAGCAAAAGAGACAAAGTGATCTTTGCCTTAAAAGCTAGAAAGGAAATCTAGTAAATGAAGATTGTTAAACATATGATCGATTACGTGTAGATGAAGATAACGCCTGGCCGTAGAAACTTCAAGAAATTCTTCAAAGAAAGGACGATTCGTAGACAACCATATGAGAAAGAAAATCATCCCAAAGAAATAAAAATGCAAAAATAGGAAAAAGCGAAAGAAATTGTTTCAAGTGTGGGTGAGTTCCCAAATCATCTACACGAAGAATGTACGATTCAATTAAAATATCAAAATCAAAGGGCGTTCGTCGGGGATCTGGAGTGATAGCGCGATGATGAAGGAGGAAAAAGAGAATGACGAAAGTGTCTTATGGTAAAAGCTTCAAATGGAGGTAATTTCCGAAACCAACATACTTTAGTGATCGACCAATAATTACTAGACGAACAATGGAACTTAAATTAGTGAATATAATAACTTGCATATTAGAACTAAATGTCACAAGGCCAAAAATAAAAACTCTAAAACAAATGCTAAAATAGAATTAGAAAATGAAGTACTAGTAACTTAAAAGACTAAATTATCTAGGTTAGAAAAATGTTATGAAGTAATTGAAGAATGTAATTATGTCAACGAACTTAGATTGAATATGAGGAAACTTAGTCATGAAATATCTAGGCTAAATCAATTTTATAATAGTAGTGGCCACTCATTAAGAATATAATTAGTTCTCAAAAGACTTCAGGAGATAAATCGGTTAGGGTTTATCTTTTACCAAATAGGAACCACCTCGTGATAACAAACAAGTAAGTTTGTAAAAGATCAGAAGGTAGAGTAAAAAATTGATTGAATCACCCAAAATATATAATTATAAATAATTATAAAATTCCTATTGCATGGTAAATGATGAGGTAAAACGTTTTTACAAACCATCCTTTATAACCCGAAGTCGGATTTTAACTAAACACCACAATGATGTCTAAAAACTTTCACTCCGAGAAGAATGACTAATAATCTCGTCCTCTGTCCTTAAACACCTCAACCTAGGAGAGACCAAGGTAGACAAAAACTATCCTAAGCACTTAATAAACTCATTCACTTCACTTTGTTTAACTCAATTGTGAAGTGTTCACCATGTATGTGCCAAAACAAATGCAAAAATATGCGGAAACAATACTTCGGATACATGAAACGTTGGGGACCACAATGGCGAAGCCATCACCAATCATTGAAAGTGGGTGTGTTCACTCAACATTTCTTTGTCTACAGACTAAAGAATTCAGTGATAAGTCCCATAAATTCTTATCATTTACATGTGAAGACATTAATCAAGGCTATTCGAATGTCTAAGTAAGTCTCACTCTTAATATTCGTAGAATATTTTTTATTAAAAAAAATATTTATTAAAAGTAAATGTCTTATGTGATACTATGATGATGTTGTATAATTAGTTTTAAAAATCAATAGTGTAGTCTCTGAATACCATTTGTTGGTTTTTAGGCTTTGAAGAGATTAGTTCTCTATGAACTATTCTTTCGTAATAGATTATTAGTCATTCGTTCTCAAAATGGATCTTCTATGAACATAGCAAACTCACGAAGATGAAGAAGAGCAAGCTAGTGGTTGACAATTAACATAGAAGTATGATTAGTCGCGCAATGATCATAGACACATTATGGATGAAAAAAACTCCCTTCGACCCCAACGATTGTCTCGGATCCATGTCAACCATCATCCACGTCTATCGAAATCAACTTGTTGATATTCTCAACTACGTCTTGCTATTTCATTATTTTCACTATCCATTCTTGTCTCATCTCAAATCGAATCAATTAATTTTCTTTTCAAAGAAATTAATTCCTCCTCCTAGCAAGAAAACTCATCTCTAAATCACCTCTCAAATTGACGTCTTGATTATCTCGTCCGAAATAGTCAAAAAAAATTTTTAATTAAACAAAGGGTTAATTAAAAATTGTCAATATTCATTCTCACAAAAACTGGCCAAAAATCAAAAAAAAAAATTAAGGGTGGCCCCTTTAAAATTAAGAGGAATTCCTTGCGACCGTGTGTAAATTAGGGACGGCCCCTTAATTAATTAAGGGGACCGGCTACTGGAAAATTAAAACACCCCATTTCTGACGAATTTCTTATCCCAAACACCATTTCTCTCTGTGACGAAAACCCAACACCATAACCACCAAAATCAAAACTTCAAATCACCCATTTAACCAAAAATCGCAAGGGATAATCAATACAAATCAATAACACATCGAATTGCTTTAGTTTTCCATCATTCTTTTCATTTGATTTATCCAATTTTACTCTCAATCAAAAATTGGGTGTTCTTCATCATTTTATACTTTTCTTTTTAGTCTAGATGTCATCACTAAAATGATACCGAAGTCGTTAGGGATACTACATTCTTGATAGGATTTAATCTAAACAATAATAGAGTCACAATTTTTTTTTGTCAAAAATTATCATAAAATATTTACATTATTTTTTTGTCTTAAAACTAAAGTTATACATTGTTGATTCATGCTAATACATGGTAGTAAATCAACATTACTGTGCTCATCAAAAAGTACATTCCCAATGTTATACTTTTCAAATCAATAGGAAAATATGTTAAAGGGTGTGTTTTGGTTAGTTTCTTAGGATCAAATTTTAGAGTCACGAAATGGGACCATCACCATTTTTTGACACTTGTATAAACACTTGACTAACTTAGCTTTTAAGTCATCAAGATTATATAATTCATTTTATATATATATATATATCGTATATATATATTATATATATATATATTATATATTGATTATTTTATGATTGGCTCATGAAATAAATGGCGTTTGGTTTAACTTTTGAAAACTATGATTTTGATAAGACAAGAACATACTTAATTTTTATCAAGTTATAAATATTAACTTTACTTGTCAACATGATATATTTACTGACATATAGTTTTTGACAAGCCTTAAACAATTTCATGTTATTAAAGGGATCGTGTTCTGGTTCATGTCTTGATGGGTGACAATATATAAAATAAGAAAAAAAAAACTTAAAAAAAAAAAAAAATATATATTTCGACATCCTCAAAAATAAATTAAGGTACATATTGATCACTTCTTAGTTTTTTTATTTTTTTTGGTCGAAGTAATCCTTGTCCCACATTTGTCATTATACTAAAATTCATTTTATTTAGTATATACTTTTTTTACATTTTGTGTTGTTGATAATTTGTTTAGGTGATAAAATGCCAAGAGCTACTTCCACCGATATATCCCTTACTAAATCCTACATCCCTAAAGTATCCAAAATCCCTGGCATCTCCCCTATCATTGCCAAATTCTAAAAATCTATTAAAAATCGCAACATTCACTAAGGACGTGTTGTTGATCAAGCCTACTACAAATCCAACAACATCGAGCGTCTCTTCACAAACATTCGATTTGATTGTCTCTTTGAAATCAACGAACCGATTATTCCAAGATTCATTCTTGATTTCTATAGTCAAGTCACGGTTCAAATCGATAAATATGGCTATCTTGTCATCTCCTTTATGATTCAACATGAATTCATAACTCTCACTCTTGCCCAATTCGGTCAAATCCTCAAAATTCCTTACAACGGTCAAGCCGTGTTCACCAACGAGTGGGACCTTGGATCTCTTGAGTATTCTCAAGAAACCGAGGGACCATATTCCACCGACCTTCCAACTCCCGAGGATATTCCATCTGACCACTACCAGGTACGACATAGAAAAGTGTGATCCTGACACTACGTCCCCACCTCGTCACTAACAACCCCCCCCCAATCTATCCAAACTTCTCTTAGTAATGACATTCTGCTCATATATATATCAATGACTCAGAGTTGATTCTCAGATGTGACACAATGTGATACCCTCATAACAACCACCGTGTGCCTCTCCCATCCACAGATGAAAGAACTCCTCCCATGCGTGTCTCAAATGAGATCAATGATTTATCTAGTTACAAGTCGTGACAATACACTTAAACACCTCATACTCATTCTGTACCACCACATAGAACATACACTCATATCAAAATAGATCGATATCCACGTGTCACTTAGACAGTATACCTCACACACTAAGTCATGACACTGCAATTCGTGGTAGAGTGGTGTACCACCGACCATCCCTCGCACGTTCAAGACTCTACACAGACGCACCCTCTCACAAGTCTCGTTATTATGAGACGAGCTATCATAGAGATCCACTCCGTTGTGTATGAAATCTCCTCTACTTCATCCATGTCCATTATTGTGTTCCATAGTCATAATAGTACTACATGATGTTCAATAGAAGTGAGAATAACATGTGTGAACGCAACGCGTCCTTTTGCCATCCTAAGATGTACACCGTATCCAACTTCTCCGTATTAACCCACATCACAAGTTTTCAAAGCACAATGTACGAGTCATTAAGCATGATCTCTGAAATAGCCGTTTTACCTCCATTTTCATTCTAATTTCATCACCATCACTTATGTATAAGACACTACACTCAATATACAATGTGTAAACCCTAATTATTCTATTCATAATCTTTCATACACATTTTTACTCTTAAAACCCTAATACAAAAGTCAGAAACCCTAACCCGAGCAAAATACTAAACCATGACCCGTTTCTTCGTTTTTATCCATCAAAAACCTAAACCAATACCCAAATAAGTTTTAATAACTTAATTTACAACATTATCAATCATATTCAATCCTCATTCCATCATCATTTCATCATTCTACTTCAATTATACAAGAAACGAATCCAAGAAACCCTAATTGTGCACTAAATGTAACTTTGACCCGTTTACTCATTTTCAGACCATCTCATTCTCAAGTAAGCAACCAGGAGTCATTGTAAACCCATAAAATGAGTTTACAAACCTGTATCCATCATTAACCATCCTTGCTTCAACAATATACAAGATTTTACAAAGCTAGAAAACCCTAAAAGTCTTATACGAACCCTAATTCCAAGCTACAGCTTATTCTTTCAATTTCAACCCATTTTAACTAAAACCAACGATCAAACTTCATTGATAATACTTTATTTAAGCTCTAGGATCTGTATTCCATCATTCCTAATCAAGAGTATGCAAAATATAAACCAAGAAAGTCAAGAAAACCCTAAACCGTACCAAATGGAATCCGCGACCTCATTTCTTCATTTTTAACCCGTTTTAACCCAAACCACTAGCTAAATTTTGTTAATAATTCTTATTACAAACCATGAGAACATGTTTTAAACATTACTTGATCAATGTATGCGAAATATAAGCCAAAAACAAGAATTCGAACCCTTATGAACTCATATGAACCCGAAACCCATTCTTTTGCAATATTGACCCATTTTAAAGGATTCATTTGCAAAATAACTTACCCACATGCATCCTAAGTTGCTTACTCAGCTGCTACAACAAATATCTTCATTTGTTTTTGATTAAAAAGCTTCACATGGCTCTTGTTTTTTCTCTCTTCAGCCGTGGCAAGCATAGGAGGTGTCCACCTCCATAATCTACAATCCTAGCTCACCATAGCTCCCACACATCACCTACTAGACCCTCCACATGTCCATGAACAGATCCTAAGAGATAGCTCATTCTAACTTGCACCACACCTCCTCCTCTATAACCCTTATAGGCAGCAATCACTTTGCTCCCTTATGATCAATAGGATCATTAAAGAAGTCTAAGAAGCGGAAATATCTGAAGAATTGAAGCCCTTGGGACAAGATACAAGGTCTGTACGAGGTGAATTACTACCCGAACGACCCCAGTTTCCACCATTTTTGGCTCCTTGTGAAGCTCAAACCACAGTGTTTTGAATGTTTCTTACTTCTGATAATCACCCTTATAATGTTCATTTGATCCCTAATATACTCTTGTTAATAGTTTATAACGCAATATGCTCATTTTCCATTTTTGATCCAAAACCGTACACACGAAACCCCAAATTTCGGTTTTCTTATTACTAAATGTTATAATGATTAAATATTGTTATAATCTATCCTAGCATGCTTAACTAATGTTAAAATAATCACTATTGATTAATGAAGGAATTTTGAACTTAAACCCGACGCAATTTACGTTTGAAACCCTAATATTGACCCGTTTTGCTTCCTAGCCTAATGAATCGTTATTTTAAACTTGCGTTACGTTAAAACTTCATATTTTAGTTTATTATAACTTATAAATATCTTTTTAAATGTTAAAATTATAACTATAGGGGTCTATTATGTCACTTTTCAAAGTGCAAGGTTTACTTGGTATATCTTTTAAAGTTGAAGGACCAAAGTCGTAAAAATGCAAACTCCAAGGACTATTTTGCAACTTTTCAAACCCCAGGGTCTAAAATGTAACATTTTGAAAAAGTATAAAATCATGTTTAAAACCTTACAAGACATAACTTTAATTAACGCTTCTCGTGCTTAACATTTCCAGATATTGATTAAAACGCTTTAAACCGATTATATTCATATCACAATACTAGGGAGTTCATATTAAGGAGTTTCATCTGGTTATTACGATTCTGTTTGAGTTGTGGTGGTTTACAGATTTTAAAGAGCCCTAGCACTCAATCGTTTTACTGAATGACTTCTGAATTATGATGGCCCGAACGGTGATACAATAATTCCAAACTCTTCAATCAAACTCATAACTCTTAAAACTAAAGTTCTAGAGTACAATCTTCCTAAGACTCAACATATTTACTCAGGTTGCGTGACGTGGCTATTTACTATCATTTTACTATATCAACATTCCCCGGTTAAGATTGTGATAAGGTCGTCAGCTTTCATTTTGGATATATTTATTGCAACTACTTATCAGGTGAAGTTCATAACCTCGCCTTTACTTATTTACATGTTTTATAAACCCACGAGGGGGATACATGCTTGTTACAAACTCTTTTATATACTCATAACAATGTGATTACTTTTCAAAGACTTAATGAGTTCATAATCTCACATACTTTATAAACCCGTAATACCTGCTGTAAACTATGAATGCAAATGCTTATTAAACTGTATGCTATTCTGATATATTACTACTTAAGTACATGGAAATATCTATTTGGGTAGTATCTCCCAATATCTCTTTAATATCTCTTTGGGTAATATCTCCCAGTATCTCTTTGGGTAATATCTCCCAGTATCTCTTTGGGTAATATCTCCCAATATCTCTTTGGGTAGTATCTCCCAATATCTCTTTAATATCTCTTTATCTCTTTATGTGATTCATGAATTTAGAGTGATAATACTATTCACTATGACAATAATGTTCTTCATAACGATTATTCCTGCAATACCAACATTTCCAATTATGATAACTTGTATTTAACTATTACATTTCAAACCTATGAATTTCACTCAACCTTTGTATTGACCCTTTTTATGCATGTTTATCTCAGGTAATTGAGCAACTTATGGCACGGAGTGGCATGGACATGAAGATGGCTAAAACTTGTTATCAATCACATTTTACGTTTCTAGATTTTGGGACCCGCCTTTGTAAAACTCTGAATTGAAATGAATGATAACATATCTTTTGAACAAACTTCTCTTTTGGGTCGTTTTCTATGATTATGATTGTTGTATCCATGAAGTAATACCCCAGATTAGCTTCCGCTGCTATATTGTAAAAATGGGGGTGTTACAGAAATACCAACGGTTTGACTAACCTGCTCAAAGCACAGTTGTCACAGTATCCCCTCCTTAGGGAAATCTCATCCTGAGATTTAACTAGTAGGTTCAACATCATCATCAACAAACAATCGGGAATACTTAGCTTTCACATGGTTCTCACGTTCCCACATGAACTTAGGGCCACGCATTGAATCTCATCTAACTTTCACGATCGAAAATCCAATGTTTACAACTTCGCTTGCCCATACAAGGGTACAAATAGCAACATAACAACTCTAAGCAAAAATAACATCCAACTACATGAACATCTCCCGTCTTCGAGGAAACTCATCAAAAACCTTAAGTTGTGCAACAACGTCATTCATAACCTAACCCCGCAACTCATCAAACAAGAACTGTCTTGGAACTAAGTTATGAGTTGTTACAAAGCCCAATGTTTTTGAATAATCGGCTCGACTTCGAGTTTATTCAAAATATAACATTAACCAAACCACATAAGAACATTTAAGGGTACACTAAAGTTTGCAAGTAACCCTATGTCCAACTTTACTTAGTACTTCCAATGATAGCTTGCTCAACGAGCAAATGTGGATACTTAGTTTTTATGAAATCCTCATGACCTCGCTTCGAGTTCTAATGGACTTAACTATCGAAATCCTACTACGCTTCAAACGTTCAACCTCACGATCGATAATCTCAACAGGTTCTTCAACAAAACAAAGAGTTTTGTCGACCTTAATTTCTTCTAAATGCACATGCAGATTTGTATATGCTAAATACTCTTTACATTTGAAACACATCAAATACGCTACTAAATTATTGAGATAATCTTAATCAATAGGCCATAGGACCGATCCCTTTAATGATCTCAAATGGTCCCACATATCTTGGTGCTAACATTTCTTTCTTTCCAAAATGCACTACATCTTTCCAAGACGACACTTCCAACATCACTTTATCACCAACTTCAACTCTAAATGTTTACGCATATTGCCAACATAGCTCTTTTGGCAATCTCTAGCCGCTTTGAGCTTTTCTTTAATCAATATCACCTTATTTATTGTCTCTTGTACCAATTCTGATCCAATCGACCGAATTTCTCTAATTTCAGCCCAAAGAACATGTGACCTACACTTCCTTCCATACAATGCTTCAAATAGATCCCCCCCCCCCCCCCCCCCCCCCCCCCCCCCCCCCCCCCCCCCCCCCCCCCCCCCCCCCCCTTCCATACAACGCTTCAAATAGAGCACATTAAACACCCGAATGATAACTATTATTATAGAAAACTCAGTTAAGGGTAGATGAGTAAAAAAAACAATCACGAATGCTCTCAAAATATCCTTCAAAGTCTGAATGGTACGCTTACTTTGTCCGTCCGTTTGAGGATGATAAGTTGTACGCATGTTTTAGCCGTGTTCTCAATGCCTTCTATAATGTCTACCAAAGTCGCGAAGTAAATCTTCCACCACTACCTGAGATGATCGACACATGCACTCTATGCCTTATTACTATCTCATTATTGTAAAGTCTCGCCAAATTCTCCATTTTAAAATCTTCACGTACTACCATGTAATGGGCATACCTTAGTCAATCTATCGACTATTACCCAATTCGTATCATACCCACTACTTGATCTTGGCAACCTTGTAATAAAGTCCATAGTTATTATATCCTACTTCCACTCGGGTATCTCTAGTTGTTACAATAAACCCAAAGGTCTTTGATGTTTCAGCATTCACCTTTAAACAAGTCAAACAATTGCTAACATAGGTAGAAATATCCTTCTCCATACATGGCCACCATACATATCTCTAAGGTCATAGTACGTCTTATTCGCTCCAGACTGTACCAAGTACCTTGATGCATGAGCCTCGTCCATCATTAATGTCCTTACATCACCTATTAATGGAACCCATAATAAATACATACCTCCACCTTCCTTCATTTCCATTAGTTGGTCTAGGCCACGCATCATTTCTGCTGTCGCGTTCTCTACCTTGCCTCTTTGCATGAGTACACAACCTAATCCTTGATTCGATGCGTCGCAGTAAACTACAACTCTTTGGATCCATCAGGTAATGACAATATTGGTGCATTTCACATATTGCCCTTCAACGTCTGAAAAGCTTCCTCTTGTTCCTTGGCCCACTCCTACTTCTTATTCTTCTGAGTTAGTGAAGTAAAGGGTTTAGCAATCTTAGAAAAAAAATTACTATGAAACGTCGGTAGTAACATGCCAATCCCAAGAATGATCATATCCCAGATGGCATCTTAGGTACTTTTTAATTCTTCATTGCTTCTATCTTACTAAAGTCTATGTGAATATCATTACTGTTAACCACGTGTCTGAGAAAACACACTTCTTGTACTCAAAATTCATACTTGGAAAACTAGGCAAACAACTTTTCCTTCTTCAGCAACTTCGACACCAACTTCAAATAAACCTCGTGATCCTCCTTAGACTTCGAGTAGATCAATATATCATCGTTAAAAACAATGACAAACTTGTCTAAATACGGCTTGCATACCCGGTTCATCAAGTCAGTGAAAACCGCTCGTGCATTGGTTAACCCAAAAGGCATAACCGTAAACTCAAAGTGTCCATATCAGATCCTAAATGCGGTCTTTAGAATACCTTCTTCATGCAATCTCTCAACTGACGATAACCAGATCGAAGATCTATCCTAGAGAATTTAACGCGAAACTTGTAACTGGTCGAGCAAGTCGTCGATCCTGAGGAGATTCTTGGTGGCCAGCTTGTGCAACTCTTGATAGTCTATGCACATTCGAAATGAACCGTCCTTCTTTTTAACAACACAGGTGCTCCCCACGGAGAGTGACTTGGTCGAATAAAACGTATATCAATGACTTCTAAGGGTTACGAAATACTAAATAGGGTAGCAAACGAATATCGAATCAAAGGCTAGAATACATATAAGGGATTTCACATATGGAAATAGATGCGGATCAAATGTCATAAGAATCCTTAAAAGGAAGGATAGGATATATGTACCGATAGAAAACGCAAACGAAAGAATCAACAACCGTACCACGACAAAATAAACACATAACGAATAACAATATGTATCAAGATTGATAAATCAAAAGATAGGATTCTTATACCAATAATCGACTTTACTCGAAAGAACCAACTAAATAATGTTTTTATAAAAATCAATTTATAATAATAAAGAAATTCATTTTAATTAAAAAAATCATTTTAAAAAAAATCGTCTTAAATATAATCTTTATAAAATTCATTTTAATCATGGTTGTCATAAAATCTAGAGACAGATATTTAACAGTGTGTCGCATCTTACCCATATAAATTACTTTAAAAATCTTTTTTTATAATTATAAAATTTATCAAAAACCAGCATAAAAAATATATTATCTTATTTTATTCATAAATATTATCAAAAAAATAGTTTTGTCCGTCACCCAATTATCATATTGTTTCAAAATCTATTGTAAACATAGTTTCTAAAAAAATAAAATAAAGAGACATTTCCATAAAAGTGTTGTATTTATAAAATCATTTCAAAATAGTTTACCTCAAACACCATCAAGATATACTTCAAAAGGTTTTCATAATTCAACATTAATATAAAATATGTTACTCAAACAAGGACATTGTAATACCAAAAGAGATTGTAAAATACCGTAAAGACTCTAACAAAATTTTATTGTTTAAAAGCGAAAGAAAGTACCATGAACCATATAGTCAGAATAACAGTGAAGCGAAAATGCTCAAGAGAAATTCATACAAAGACACTACGAACCAAAAGAAGAACGTAAAGACTAATCCGTACTTACGATCAAAAGAAGAACCATAGAAAACGGCGGTGCTAACATGTCGCAACATGTTACGGAAACCAAATGATATATAAAGAACGGAGTAATGATATGCACTAATATTTTAGGAACAATTAGTGCTTAAAAGAAATTTTTGATACTCATACAAGTAATCAATACAACGAAAGAACCAATGGAACGTACCAATATCCAAAGAAGCAGATCCAAACAACCAATATTCATCAAGACTCCAAATAGAAAAGTTAGATCATCCATACCATCATGGTACAAACAAGGGATGCTAAAATGAGGGTTATATATCCGAGCGAATAATCGAGTAAACAAACAAACTCAATAATCGTAATAATAGCATTAATGGGTATCCGGGGTATCCGCAAGCGATAGATAGAAGGAAAACTTACTAACTTCAGAACTATTCATAATACAACCGCACATAATATAACATCTTACACTACCAACTAACAAGCAAACACCGATCAATGCAATCATAGTCACAATTCTACGTGTGTGATGCCTTTATAATTATGTTGGCCACCATAATTATAATTGCATCCTTTCACACATATACTTACTTCTAAGACTACACCTCTCAATGATAACGCACATATAAGCACATATACCACATTGCACATCTTAAACCACTCCAATATAACACAAAAAGGATGCTCCATCAAAGAAATACTTACTTATATAAAGATAAAATCGAAACGACATAAAGGAACGAAAGTCTCGCAGCGCCTCCAAAATACGAAATATCCCAAAGAAATAATCAATAGCACCATGACGAGGTAAAAGACAGAATAAACTTATGATGGGCCTCGCTTGGGTTTGACTTTGCCTTCGCAAGAGTCACCTGACTTCGTGGGTCTAGGCCTGCTACGAGCATCCGACAAGAGATCTGAGTCGGTCTCCTTCTCCGACTCTTCTATCTAACCTTCCTTATTCGGTTCCTCAAGAGGCTCCTCCTTAATTAGCTCCTCTTTTGAATCATAAGCTATCGAGTAGCCCATAGGTCGAAATAAAACTCAAAGAAAGCAAGAATACAAAAATGCCTAGATAGTTAAACACATAGATTCTATTACGGTTAGAGAGAGACATGACTAAAATAATAAGGAAGGGTATATACTATTAGAGCCCAATAATGATAAAGTCTATATATATAGTATTAGACAAATTAAGAAAAATTAAAGCTTTCGAATAGCGAGAAAGTATATAGTAGATACGTACATAAACACTTAAGCCCTAAAATGCAATGATATGAAGGACTCGTAGGTTATAGTCTAGGCTCAACCACCTACTTCTTTATAACCAATGGCTCTGATACCAATCTGTGACACCCCGCCAAGGAGGAAACACGAGGCGTAACTTCATGGATATCATCACAACACAATGGTGTCAACAATAGAGAATCACTACATGCATAACTAAATATAAAAGACACGATGTGTCATGACAATACCAAAAACAAGGAACTACATCTTGTATTATTGAAAAAGGGGTCTCATTAATACAAAGACAGTGTCTCGCAAACCTATTAAACTAATAACATCCAAGAATTTATGCAAACAAATATGAAACGAAATCAAATAAGAACTTCTAATGCCAGCCTAATGGTCACTCTAACCACTTTTATTAACTTCAACACCTTTATAACGCTCACTTGAAAATGATGCTTAAAACGTTAACACAATGGTTGGTGAGAGTCATAGGTTTTACGACACCCATACAAGTTTTAAATCAATTACTGTGATTATAAAAAAATGAAACATGGCAGGACAGTTAAGCTGGCTATTATACTTGCTAACATGCATTCAACTAACAATCACCATTGGGACATAATGTGTCCCCCGATCCAAACCATAAAATATAGTCATGAAGAGGAATGATATCCCTAATCCCAGACTCTTGGTATCATATCCGAACAGTTTCATACCCACACAAGGTAGGCGAAACCTCTTACCCACAAAGTAGGCGAAGACCAATGCAACATCATACAACATGCAACGCATAACATATAATAGCTACTTAAAAGTCCATGAGTAACTTAAACCACATAATCACAGCAATCAAAACATTTCAAAATATATTTTGCATCATTTCCATCTCAAAAAAATATAGTAAAATGGGACTATGAAACTCACCTGATGCTCAACTTACTTGATAAGATCTTGCACACAATCTAAACAGAACAAACATAAGTTACACTCGGTTAGGCTAAATTCCTAAATCAATGTAACAATCACATGATGGACTTATAAACTTTACACTAAGTTTATAATCATTTATATACATCTCCTAACTCATTTTCATACCCTATATGACCTTACCCATTAACTTCCACTTTTACAGTTTCTGGCTGAATTTTGTAGTCACTTTATGACCACAAATAAAATACCAAAACACCTAATTGGTGGTTCTCCTTACATTCCCTAGCTCCCCAATGAATTGTGAGCTACTATGATTTTTTTTAAATAATACTAAGTGAAACTATTTTATAAAAATTCATCTTTACAAAATGCACTACTTCTTTCCAAGACGACACTTCCAACATCACTTTATCACCAACTTCAACTCTAAATGTTTACGCATATTGCCAACATAGCAATAAATGAAAAAAATGAAAATCATAGTATATAACAACCAAAACACACAAAAATTATTATTAGTTTTTACAAATATATAACCATCCAATATTCGGAGAAGAGAGGGGCGAAGGTGGTGGTGGTATGCGACTGTGGTGGGGATGGTGGTGACGAGGTGGTGGTGGCGATGGTGTGCGGAGGTTGGTGGTGGCATGAAGTTGGTGTGGTGGGTGTGGTAGTTGTGGTGACGACGTACGGTGGTGATGGTGTTGGTGTTGGTGTCGGTTGGGATGTGGTACGAAGGTGGTGGTGTTGATCATGGTGGCAGCGGGGGTGATGTTCGGTGGAGGTGGCGTCGGGGTGGCGATGATGTTGATGGCGTGGAGGTGATGAAGGTGGTGTTGGTGACATAAGGTGCGGCGGTGGAGGGTTGGCCGGAATCTCGCCGAAGCGGCGCCGGAAAATAAGAGAGGAGAGGGGAGGCTAGGTTTTTATGATAAATGTGGAGAAACCCTATTTGCTATGTATATATACTTGAAACTTGGAAAAACAATGTGACAAGTCTAAAATAGATTAGGGTTAATGTTGTAAATATTACCACAGGGACCAAAAGTGTAATTTTTGTTAAATAATGTTTCGGAGCTCGTTTAGGATAGTTAACGATTGATTCATGACACGAAAATTACGCCGTCATGTTCAAAATGATTTTTCCGCGAAAAGTGGGTATTTACTCGACTATTATTTTATAAATGTTTTTATAAAATAAATTTAAAATGATTATTATTTATTTGGTAGCCATTGGGTGTCACGGGCAAGCGTTGTCCGTAAAAATAAAACTTTGACTCGAATATTCGCGTTTTTAACAAACGTTTTTGAATAAACTGTAAAATAATTTATTAAATATTTTTATTAAATAAATCATGATAATTAAATATAATTTAATTATTTTCGCGTCGGTACGTGTTGTAAGCGGTTTTCATAATTAGCGAGATTTCTTCTCGTTTGTAAGTCAAATAAATTTGAAAAATAAATTTGTAAATGAGAGATAAGTAATAATAAATATGATTTATTATTTAAATATGTTTCGAAAATTAACCGGCTACGCGGTAATCATTTTTATGCGACAGTAAGAGGTCAAAATGTCAAAAAGTCAAGTCGGAACCAAAAAGTCAAATGGTAAAATAGTAATTTAAAGTTCTGAAAATTGCCGGTTGTTACAGTACCCACCTCTTAAAGGAATCCCGTCCCGGGATTTGATTTGTGTTAACCTATTGTGTGACCAAGAAAAGATTTAATATTTAAATAACCAGTTTTAGACATGACGATAACTTTATTCAGCAAAATTCGATTTTTTGACACTTCTTAATATACATAAATTTTGGCTAGGTTTGACCAGGATATTTAATCCATCAGGGTAGGTATTTTTAGAAAAGAAATATCATTTCAAGTTTTATGATGGATATAACTGCGTTGTAAGGAAAGTCTCTTGATAGTGAAAGCGTCAAAGGAGAAAGTGTAGGCGCGTGGGTATGTCTGTATACGGGTTTAAATGTTTAAGGGCAGAGTCTAATTTCCGATATCTGTAATGTTCGATGATTAATAACGGACGAGGCTAATGAATGTGAGTATTCAACCTACCTAGGAAGTACAAGGATGTATCATGACTCAACTCACTGTAAGCAAACGATGCGAATAAGGTATAACCGAACGGCTCTAACCGCGACTTAATAATAGACACGTTGTTGAACGAGAAATAATAATAATAATAATAAAGAAACATTGCACACAAAGTTTAATAACGAAATAGACAACCATATATGATTGTGCTTTAGTTTAGTCAACAAAAATGTGTTTTTACGAACTTATTAAGTTTATGAAGATGTTACGACGTTCTTACGAAAAGTTACTATTTATAGAAAGTTTCCATTTTTGGAAAGTTTTTAGTTTCTGGACTTTACTAGCATCTCCTAATTTAATCATTTCCATATTTCCAAAAAACGAACTAGTGAAACCCTAACGTCTAACCAAAATCCTTAGCTCGCTAAATATATATATATAGAAACTTGCTATATTTAGAAACGACCAACGGCAACGACTTATCATTTTTAGAAAATTCCTAAACCTTCGTTTTAATATTAAGAAGCTCCACGAATATTTTCAAATACTTTTGGCACTTAATAAACCTTTCGAAACATTTTTAAACGTCCGTTTACCCTCATTTAAAACTCGGACCAACAACTATATTTTTAATAATCACCCATGGACTTGACCATAGACTTGACCATAACACCGCCCTATTTTTCCAAACTATCCAAAATTCTTTTACGCCAAAACTAATCAACCAAATCAACTCTAATACTAGCCTAACTTCATTGCCATCTTTGTTGCAACTCACAAATCTCACAACCTCTCAACAAGAACAAACTATATAGCCGAAATATCAAAAATCTTAATTAAAAATAATATTTAAATTTAATAATTTGAAAATCATAGCACAAACATATAGAGTCGCGAATCAAAAGTATAAAATGCATAACAACAATAACTATAACAAACGGTGATGGGATGCGGAGAGTGAGGACATTTCGAGAAATAATATCCCCAAAATAAAGATCAACTAATGGGAGAAGCTCGCGGGAGAGCTTATGTGATAGGTGGCAGATTATTGTACTCGGGCTGTTAGCTCCACAGAAATTTCATGATTGCAAGGATTCGTAATGGCAAAAGTAATAACTTAAGAATGAGATCCGGTAGTTCGAGTGAGGCCTTAAGATTTTTGCGGAGTGGTAAGATACTATTGTGCTTCTAGACCTTTATAACGGATTTCGGTGATTATCGGGTTTGAATTCATACTCGTATCATATTGGATACCATTAAGCCTACTTATTTATAATTTATTATTTGCATAAAGAAGCGTCCCAATTTATGTAAATAATGAATTAGAAAACTTATGGTTCGGTGATTTACAATTTATTTATTTAAATGAAGAGGCGTCCCAATCCTTTCAAATAAAGAGATTATAAATCAGTCTACTTAATAATTTCTTATACAATACGCGTACTCACATAATCTTCAAGGTGGTGGATGACATGACGATGTCGGTGCTCTAATGAGTATGGAACGAGTGTTTAAAACTCGCCTTCAGAGACGGAGAGTAAAACAATCAGGGGAGATCAACATAGAGTTTAAAATAGTTGGTGAATATACGGTTAAAGTAAATAAGATAAAGGTCTTATGAAAGACGTTAACATAGCAATTATCGTATCAATCCTCCAATTACAAGTCCCTGCCATACAAACTTTTAATACATGAGATGCACACATAATTCCATGTTAATCAAAACTGTGACGGGTTGTGAAAAAACGATATTGTATAACGTTAAGAAAAAAAGTTCCCACACCATGCATCGCTCACAATACTATTAGAAAAGTTTAGATATATGTATATAGACAACTTCCATATATGAAATCAGGAAATATACGTAAGGCAAACGTACCGCAAAGAAAAGATGACCGCAGAGAAAAGATAAGCGCAGAGAAAAATAAACGCAAGGCAGAGGTAAACCCATATCATAACATGCTCAAGGAAAAATGGTTCTCAGGTATATGCCATAGCAAAAACACGTATAAGGCACACATAAAAGCACGTAAGGATCACATACTGGTTATAGACCAGACCTAGATATTCTACCTGGTTCTTTATAACCTTGGCTCTGATACCAATCTGTCACACCCCCAGACGGGGCCTGGACGGAATACGTGTCCGAGGGCGTGACGTCATCATATTTCAAACACAAGGCACGAGAGAACGACCACTAATGGACGTTTTGAAAATCATAACTCGTTGCATTGTTTAAAAATAGATAAGTTTTACAAGATTCAAAAGAAATTAAACATTTGCGGAAGCGTAAGAAAAATGTAGCGGAAGCATAAATTGGTTTTCAAAAGACAGTGAGTATGAATGAGAAATAAAATCTTGATAATGATATCATATTGTACGTAGACTCCGCATAGCACGTCAAGAAGTCCAAAGCTAATCACTTGAGAAAAACATGCTAAAAACGGTAAACATAAAGTTGAAGTTGAAAATTCATAAGTTAAGTAAAACTTACGATGATAAAAAACGATATATTTTTTGATTTAAAAAAGTGAATCCAGCTTCACTCAAAGTATTATAAAAAGTATTTAGCAATTTGAAACGTTCAACGTAAGCAGTGTGGACCACAAGTTATAGAACATATGTGACAGTTATATCAAATACAACTTTACATAAAAATATTTACTCTTCCACTAAGCTCATGACACCGAAGCTCAATTTAAAAGGAAGCATTTTATATGCCAAATAGTATTCCTCTCCCTCAAGGTATCTGACCAAGATCACCTATTGACCATCCGACATGATATATATCCGTTTGTTCGGACCTCCGAAACTAGTAAGCGCTACTTACCCGGATAGGGATAATTAGTCCAAATAGATCTATTTATAACACTCACGCTTACTTAACCAGTACGGTCGGTTAAGAAATTAACGATTCATGATAGTTCCCGCATTAGTGGTTTATTCGCAACTTAGGCAACACGTAACAGGGAAAGTAAATCAAGATACTTGTGTCCATAGTAAAATCAACCAATGTATTTCCAAAAGAAAGGCTTTAAGTAATTGCATCCATATGTAAAATAAAGTATGATATCAATCATGTAACCAAGTGTGCAAACGAACATTTATAAGAGTTTGAAATCATTAGAGTAAATAAGTTAGTAAACGAGCATGTTATCACCCCAAAATAATAAAGTAAAAGAGTAAAACATGGGGCTATGAACTCACCTCGATGTTGCAGAACAATTAGCAGAAATGCAAATAATAAGCACATCACAGACGGAAAACAGAACGGCTCGACCAAGAAGTTATGGCTTAACTTAATAGCTATGTCCCACTAGCTTAGGATGATGAATTTGGGTTTTATGATGGATGAGTACATCAACGCGACACGTTGATAAATAGATTTGGATTACAAGTTGTAAGAGTTTGGTGGTTGGTTAAATAAAATAAACCGAAAGGTAAAAGCAAAGTATGTAATAGATTTCGTATATATTACATATGAAAGACAAAAAAAATATATAACACGTGGCGAGTATTATATATAAGAAAAAGGAAGACAAGAAAGATAGATGTTCGAAGTATATAATATTTCGCAAGTATTTTATAAGAAACGTGAGAAAAGTAATTGAAACAAGATAATTTGACACATGTTCGGAAATCATGAAGTGATTTAATAAATAGTCCTTGTATAAAAGTAAACACACTTTTTAAAGTTACGAATTAGATAAATTACGTTTTTAAAGTTTGTACAAAAGTTATTATTTTATTTATTAGTCGGGAATTATAAAATAATATTTTATAATTTAGTATTTTGTTACGCGTTTTAACTAAACTAGTTGTCTCGTTTGTAAAAGTATAGTTTTCGTTTACTTACCGGTTTATTGTATTATTACAAATAAAAAAAATCTTAAGACTATATCTCGTTCTTTTATCGGTTTTTCTAAGATAATAGAAATTTAAGTGAAAGATACTAAGTATATAAATTTCGACATGACCTATTCATTTATATGACGTTTCCCATTTATTTACAAAATTCAATGTTCCCCCTTAATCAATCAATGTTGCAATTTATCCGCGTGTTTTAATTTATAACTAAACGAGATCGTATAAGAAACAAAAATAAATGAAACTAAACACATCGTCGCGTATTTAAAGCATAAGCGAATTAAAATCACCCTTAGAAACTTCGTCGGATCGTGGATAAAAACAAACCAAGGTCAACGCCTCTTAGTGGGTTGCTTGGCTACAAAAACACAAAACCAAACGCACCATTATATGCTGTAAAACAGCAAACCAAACGCACCCTTAAGTGTTTTTAACCAACGAACCAAATGCACCCTTAAGTGCTGTTAAACGCAGATCCAAATGCCCTCTTGGGCAGTTGAACGCGAAACCAAATGCCCCTTAAGGACTGTTATTACGCCGAAACAAACACCCTATTTGGGTGTGTATACCAACCAAAACAAAATAAAAAAAACTAAATTAAACAAAATGAAAACAAGTATAAACAACCAAAACCACACAAAAATTATTATTAGTTTTTAAAAATATATAACCTTCCAATATTAGGAGAAGAGATGGGCGAAGGTGGTGGTGGTGGTATGCGACTGTGGTGGGGATGGTGGTGATGATGTGGTGGTGGCGATGGTGTGCGGAGGCTGGTAGTGGCGTAGAGTTAGTGTGATGGGTGTGGTAGTTGTGGTGACGGCGTACGGTGGTGATGGTGTTGATGTTGGTGTCGGTTGGGAGGTGGTATGAAGGTGGTGGTGGTGATCGTGGTGGCAACGGGGGTGATGTTCGGTGGAGGTGGCGTCGGGGTGGCGTGAGGTTGGCGATGATGTTCATGGCGTGGAGGTGATGAAGGTGGTGTTTGTGACATGAGGTGCGGCGGTGGAGGGTTGGCCGGAATCTCGTCAGAGCGGCGCCGTAAAATGAGGGAGGGGAGGGGAGGCTAGGTTTTTATGATAAATGAGGAGAAACCCTATTTACTATGTATATATACTTGAAACTTGGAAAAACAATGTGACAAGTCTAAAATATATTGGGGGGCTAATGTTGTAAATATTACCACAAGGACCAAAAGTGTGATTTTTGTTAAATAATGGTTCGGAGCTAGTTTAGGATAGTTAACGATTGATTCATGACACGAAAATTACGCCGTTGTGTTCAAAATGATTTTTCCACGAAAAGTGGTTATTTACTCAACTATTATTTTATAAATGTTTTTATAAAATATATTTAAAATGATTATTATTTATTTGGTAGCCATTGGGTGTCACGGGCAAGCGTTGTCCGTAAAAATAAAACTTTGACTCGAATATTCGCCTTTTTAACAAACATTTTTGAATAAACTATAAAATAATTTATTAAATATTTTTATTAAATAAATTATGATAATTAAATATAATTTAATTATTTTCGCGTCGGTACGTGTTGTAAGCAGTTTTCACAATTTGTGAAATTTCTTCTCGTTTGTAAGTCAAATAAATTTGTAAATGAGAGATAAGTAATAATAAATATAATTTATTATTTAAATATGTTGCGAAAATTTACCGGTTACGCGGTAATCATTTTTATGCCACAGTAAGAGGTCAAAATGTCAAAAAGTCAAGTCGAAACCAAAAAGTCAAAGGGTAAAATACTAATTTAATGTTCTGAAAATTGCCGGTTGTTACAATCCATCAGAATCATATCAATGCCATAAAGTTTTGTTTGTTTGGTTTGGCCAAAATACCGATTTCATATTGAGACGAATTTGACCTTGATGTTGCAGTTGGCCTTGCACCATCGATCTCAGAAAGTGCGGTGATCGACATGTGTTTGTCTGCTAGGTAAAAAGTAAAACACAAACATTAAGGTTAGAACTAAAGGCTAATGAAGGATGAGTACCCCATCGTGTGCGTGTATCTATAGGCCCTGAATTAGGGTTGTCTTCCCAATGAATATGCATGTAATTTAAATTTAGAAAAGATATCGAGGGGGGATAAATATGATGCGGTAGTCGTAGGGGACTTCGACAAGAAGTTTTACAACTCCCAAGGCAGTGTACCTAATCGTTGCAGTGTAGTATAGGCAAGACTCGGGAGGTTGTTATCGTTCTCTAGGGGAATAGGTTGGGAAGGCTCGAACAGAGCTTAACCGAGATCTACAGGATTGAAAGAAGATTATTTTTGTGTTTTTATATTTTATAGAAAGCAAGTAAATTAATGGTTTGAGAGGTTGGTTTGATTAACTAATTACTAAAATAATTATAATCTAAACTACTAGTGATAACTTTATGATAAAATAATGTACTTACTTAATCATGCATTACTCATTAGATTGCTTCTCCTAATCATGTTGCCTTGTCACACTCGTGATGATCTGTGTAAGTATTTCCTAAGTCATGAACGAATTACACGAACCCGCCGCCTATTTAATATTCTGTTAAGGCAACACACAAGTAAGGTAGTATGAAGACTATTACAAGGCCCCTAAGAGTATATTAAATGCAATTAAAATATCTTAAGAGGGATCAACCATATAAGGGGTAAGGTAGTATGAAGACTGTTGCCGATGGTATCCTTTCTACACTTCTCGCGTTTTCCTAGACGTCTATGCCAATTTAATATCTTATGGCTAGTTTTCTAAAGCCTAACGCACACATTCATCACAAGAAACAACAGTAATAGGATCTACAATCCAACTTTCATGCAATCATAAGCAAATACAAAGGAGGGTTTATCCTAACATGTTAAAGATAAAGCAAGAACATAAATCAATCAAACAACACATAAACATATTGAATGATTAAAGATAGATAGTCTTACTTGATTAAAACATGGATTAAGGTTATTTACAATAGGGTTTTGAAGCCCTAAATTCGGCCTAAAAGTTGACAAAATACTTAGGGTTTGGCTCCCAAAAGTTATACAAAGTTACACACTTAAAACCCTAAATTCGGTTTAATACATATAGGAAAATTGTCGTGACGGCGTCCAGTTGTAGTCGCGACACCGTCACCAGATAGAATCTTCAAGGTCCGATTGAAGTCAGTTACGTCATGACGCCATCATCATTTTCCTGACGTCGTCACTAGATAAATCGCGACAGCGTCACTTTATGCCTGCGACGCCGTCTCCACGCTCTGTGAGCACGATTCTTCAAGAGATTTGGTGTATGTCCGTAATCTTGTCTGTTTCTTCTCCAAATGAGCCCAAGTCATGTGTATTTCCTCCAAATGCCATCCAAGTGCTAAAAACCTGAAAACAAATGATTAAGCACATAATCTGGGCATATGTGCATGATTTAAGTGGATAAATAACCCGAAATAGTGTATAAAATGACACCTCATCAAAAACCCATACACTTGGGATTTGCTTGTCCTTAAGTAAATCGACTTTTCTACCTAGACAATAGCAATTTTGGGGGCATTTAACCTACTCTTTAAAAGCATTTTACAGCACAACCTTCTAGACCTCATAATTAAAAGCACAGAAAGTATATACTAGCACCTCACATAAGTGTTTGGGATTCTCTCTTTCACTCGGGTGTATAATAAATTATAACAACTATGGGAAACGAAAAATGAACACTCATTACCTGTCATAGCATATAAATTACCATAGGCTTGGTAAAGGATCAAACCTCTACCGCTAGGCGCAAGCATTATTCATTACTATCAAAGAGGTCTTTTTGAAGGGTTGTGGGGTGTAGGTGTAAGATAACATTAACGAAGATGAAAATGGATGGGATACATTTGGGGTGTGACTTTTGGGTGAATTTGGGGTGAAAGGGTTAGCTAATTACTTATACGAATACACGTTGGTTGGGTTGCTAAGCCAAAAACTCAGACAAGATATATAAACTCTACAAAACTCTACATCAACATAGACATAAACAAATGGCAGCCCGTACATTTTTTTCACTCTTTTTTTTATACATATTTTTTTCGTACACTTTTGCCCTGCCATTGCTTACACATATAATACATCATGGGGGTTTATAGACACACCCTTACACTTAAACTTTTGCATACTTTACAAGCAAACTATTCTATGACCCAAATTAAGGCGGATCAACATAACATGGAGATCATTTGACAAACATATGGGGGTATTGACTTAACTTTTCTTCCCTATTCTTCCGCAAAATTAATACTACCATGAATCCCAATCGTCCCAAAACAATTTAACAAGGATAACGGTCTTAGAAACGTTGTACTCAATAACTTAACTTGGGTGTCAGTTCAAACAAATAATGTACTAAAGGTGTAAGTCACATACAAGGTGCTAAGGAATTTGGGTTGTTACGATTGGTTTAAGGTTATACAATGGCTCTTTCATTAATAGTCTGGTTAACCAGAAATTATGAGGACGTGAAAAAGGATAGGCTTGGAGGGTTGGGAGGGTCTGTACTAGGGGTATCTTGCATAAGAATGAGTAAATGGAAAGGGAGTGTGAGATAGTTATTTATGACATGTAGTGAACTATTTACATTTATAGTTTATAAAACACGGGTTAATCATGGTGCCTCTTATCTAGCAAATCCTAATAATTACTATGCTGGTTTCCTCGGCATTGCATCACAAAATTAAGTTCTACAACTTCATTATACTTTCGGGCTCTCATATAAACTCATATAATTTAATACCGATACCAATGTTCCAGAAAAGGCGACAAAGACCATACGTACACATCCGTAACAATGGAATAGACACATACGACTGCATTTGAACCTTAACTTAAACAAGCTAAAGGTATAAACTATCTTGGGTATCAAAAATGGATACCCAAATTCCTATAGATCTAAAGGCGAACCTCACATTTTTTGGGTGGAATTTTGAGGGTTTTTGTGCTAGTCATATAAATTCCTATCCATGAGACGCTATTAATACTTAGTTTTTGTCGGTGTGTGTCATAATTTTTTTTAATTTTGGTTAAAATTACCGTTTATGTTATGTTTCGATATATTACCCATTATTTTAAGGACAAAGCAAATGGAAAATGAAGGAATAGTTTCTAAGGCTTATTGCCCCCTACACTTAAGTTGATCATTATCCTCAATGTTCTATAGAAGTACCCGTAAATAAGAATAAAGGGAAAAGAAAACAAGTAAAAGAAACTAGTACTCCCTTGGTTTGCTCAATAATGGAGAAGAAACATGCGATAACTGGTTAAATCGTCCTCCAAGAATCATCCAATGAAATTTCCTAAGAACTTCCAAGATTCTTCTCATCAAATATAACCTGTAATCAAAGATAAAGACAATTACACCAAGCATAAAATTGGCGGGATATATATATATATATATAACGAGAGTTTAGGGTTTAAACTCTATGAAAGCAGTAAAGATAGGATGAGAGTACTGATGAATTCATAGGTTTATGCTGGTTTATAAATGAATTACAAATTTTAAATGTTGTGCAAACTATTTTTCGAAAATAGTTGAAAATTTTTAAATTTTCCTGTAGTTGGGCTTATGACGCTGTCAGGATAAATCCTAACACCGTCTCTAGGCTCTGAGTAAAATTTTATTTTATTTTTCTTTAAAAATCTTCCTCTACGCGATTATATAAGTTATTTCCTGTATGAAATTGCTGCATGAAACCTGGGATTAGTCAATACAATCATATGACTCGAAACTGACGCGAATTAATCTAAACAATTTATTAATTATGTTTGAATTGGTTCTTTAAAAACTGGATATTTCCCCTACACTTATTTTGTTGTAAAATACCTTTGATTGAAATTAAGACGAGGTTAAAGACAAAGCAAAGCATGATTACATAAATGATGAATTCAAACATAAAAGAATAAACAAGAAGAATTAAAACACACGACACTCCTAATATGCGCGAAAATAAACATTGGGTTGCCTCCCAAGAAGCGCTTTTCTTTATTTATGAGTCTTGTAGCTAGACTCGGTGTCACACGTCCTTACGTGACTTCTCCTTCATCATCCATCTCAGTCAGATATTCGGGTCCAAGCTTAGTGGTGTCTCTATAAATTCCATCTTCTAAATCAGATGGCTTCCTACACCCTCTATCATAGTCATCTTCACTGAGTATTATCCTAGATGACAATAAGTTGTGACCTTTGCTAGATAATTCGCTTCTCTCCAAATCCTTATACGGTGTTTTAAAGGTAACCTCCTTAATTTCATCCGTGAAGGTCATTAAACCGTGTTTCCTATTTATAGCAAGGCAGGCGATTTCAATGAAGGGTCGTCCAAAGACTACATGGGACAAGCTAGGGTCAATGTTAGCCTCAATATTTTCCAAAATGGTGAAATCCATGATGTAACTCATATTTCCTACAAATACGTGTATATCCCTTCCTAATCCTACGAAATTTCTTCCCCTATACTCATATCTATTCTTTTTAATAGAGTTATAATAGGCCAAGGACATGATGTTCATAGGTAGGTCAACATCTATGTATGCTTTGGCCGTGAATTTATGTCCTATCATGCAGGGGATTTTAAGATTCCTAGGGTCACCCTTTTTGATCCTAAAGTCACAATTCAGTGAACATTTGGGCATCTCCTTAATCAATGATTCATAGACTGATTCCTTACTTGTATCAACTAAATCCAAAGGCTCTTCGACATCTAACCATTCAATTTCCTCGTCATTCCTGCAAGGTCCTACTTTATCAATAGGAGTTGGTTTTTTTAGCTCGGGTCGTGGTGTATCCCTTTGTTCTGCATTGGCATTGGTGTTTTCGGGGTTTCCCTCTCCGTTTCACTCATCCTCTTCTGGCTTGTCATTATAGGAGTCTCTTTGTTGTTTGGGATGGATCGTGATGGTGTTAATCGAACCATGGATATGGGCTGAGTATTGCGGGTCTTTAGTTGGGTAAGAACGAGTAGACGAAACTGGAAAGGTAGAGTTAACATTCAGTTTTGGGTTCTTAACCGTGTCGCTAGGGAGTGCTCCTGTCATTTGATCAGTGATGGCCTTCAATACTGTGTCCATTTTGTTGGCCATCTCGCTTTGTTGTTGTTTTAAATCAGCTTTAAACTTGGACAAACTAGAGTCTTGAGATGCCATGAAGTTGGATACCAATCCTTCAAGATTTGATTAATTGTTAAAATTTTAAGGATTGTTGTTGAAGGAACGGTTCAGAATCAAGCCGTTAGGCTGGAACCGGTTAGATGGGTTTGAGAAATTATTTTAAGAATTTTGGGGTTGTCTCCACAAAAGGTTTGGGTGACTTTTCCATGATGGATTGTAGGTGTCACTGAAATTATTTTGCTCGAGATTGAAAGTGTACCACTTGCCTCCCGCTTCGTCGGTACGTAAGGATGCATATTCAACAAAAGCTTGTTCGGGATTTTTCATGCACTACTGAGTGTCGTGGGGACCACTACAGATCTCACATGAGGAAGTGATCTTGTTCACTTGAGTAGGTTGCATTAGAGCAATATGAGCTTCCATCAAGCGTTGAACTTGATTTTTAAGCTCGATGAGGCGGCGGTCGGATGTACTCGGGACATCTTGAGGCAAAGAGATTGCCTTGACCGGCTTAATGAAATCCCTTGGGTCGTTTCAACTTTCGTTGTCATAGAGGGCGAGGTCCTCTAATAATGCCTAGGATTCTTCGGCGTTTCGGTCACGAAGTTTACCGCCGGCCGATTGATCGATGGTTCGTCTTGTGACGGGATTGACATGGTCATAAAAAAATTAGACTTGGAGCCAAAGATCGATGCCATGATGAGGGACTTTTTGTAGTAAGTCCTTGAAACGAGTCCATGCTTCTAAGAGAGATTCTCCATGATGTTGTTGGAACATCAAGATATCGTTACGAAGTTTTGCAGTCCTTCCCGGTAGAAATAATTGAGCAAGGAAACGTGTAGTAAGATCCTCCTGTGTGGTGATGGATCCTGCTGGAAGACGTTCAAGCCAATTATTAGCTTGATCGCGAAGAGAAAATTAAAACAAACGCAGGCGCGTTCTTTCCCTATTTTCAACATTAAGGTCAAGTGAGTCCACAAGTTTTAAGAAATCCTTAAGGTGTTGGTTTGGATCCTCGGACCAAAGTCCGTGGAATAAGCATTCGTTTTGCACAAACCGGATGGTGTCGGATCGAAGAGGTACCACATTGTTCCCTACGGAGAGCTCAATGGTATTCCTATAGCCCTCGTAGCTAAGTTTGGAGTAATCTCTAAGAGTACGGATAGGATTCGCATCTCCCATGGTGGTTGACGAGAATGAATAACAAAACAAATAACACGAAGAAAAGATAGACTATAAGAAAGCTAATATACGGAAAAAAATTTCTCACTTGAAAGGATTCAAGCTAGTAGAACTAAGCTAAACTAAGTTTGAAACCTAACTATTCCCCACGCAGCGACGCCAAAAACTTAATGCGGTAGTTGTAGGGGACTTCTACAAGAAGTTTTACAACTCCCTAGGCAGTGTACCTAATCGTTGCAGTGTAGTATAGGCAAGACTCGGGGTTGTTATCGTTCTCTAGGGGAATAGGTTGGGAAGGCTCGAATAGAGCTTAACCGAGATCTACGAGATTGAAAGAAGATTATTTTTTGTGTTTTTATATTTTATAGAAAGTAAGTAAATCAATGGTTTGAGAGGTTGGTTTGATTAACTGATTACTAAACTAATTATAATCTAAACTACTGGTGATAACTTTATGATAAAATAATGTATTTGCTTAATCATGCATTACTCATTAGATTGCTTCTCCTAATCATGTTGCCATTGTGGAAACTAGAAGGGGGGTTGAATAGTTACAGGTTCTTTTTACGTTTTAAAAGTTTGCTTTCAAAATACTTAGATTCGAGTAGTATGTTCAACCAATAAACAATATGAATCAACAAAGTAAATATCTAAACTGATGCTAAATAACAATCACAACAATATAAAGAGATGAGAGAAGGAACAATCAAACCAAGACACCAAGATTTATAGTGGTTCGGCTACGAAACTCTTCTTCGTCCTACTCCACTCCCCGAGTATCCTACTCGAGATTTCACTATGTCAACAAGCTCCCATCAGGCAAAGAAAACCGTTTACACGTCGCTTACGTTATTTTCTGACACTAAGCTAAATGTCAAGTCCTAATCTTAGCTAGAACCAATCTACCACTTCACAAACACTATACACTCACAAGATCTACACTATCGGATTTACACACAATCTAAATCACACAATTACATAAGATAATTATAATAGAGATTTGATACTTAAAAGAAGAGAAGTAAGATCACTAGTAACAATATGCTTTCTTGCAATACGAATGTTCTTCTCTTGCACTTGATAGAGAGGAGAGATGAGAAGAAGAAATTAGATCACTTAAAACAAGATCAAAGAATGTTAGTGATCAAGAGATTTAGAGAGAGAAAGAAGGTTTTTAGAGAGAGAAATTTATCTGAAAATTTCATGTCAAGAGGTATGTTTTTCTGCTGGGAATGGAGCAGTATTTATAGGTAGGGAAATCTAACGGTCACTGAGGGCGGTCCTGACGGTCCCAAATATATCTGGGGGCCGCCAGACATATAAGGGGGCCGCCCAGTAGACTACGCTCCTGTTTTTGTCTTTTTGTGGGAAGGTTGTATCTGTTATGGAACCTTTCATTTTGGAGGGGGGATTTGAATTTCAAATTTAAGTTTTAAATAAAACTTTTCTTTTAATTAGAAAATATTTTGTATAATTATTTTTATGAAATACTTTTGTAAAAATGTGATGGTTAATAGAAAAATATTTTCTTGATCACTAATCAGAGCTTAATGAATTGTTTGTTCATTCCTCAAGGGAATACAATGTTAGAGAATGAATTTTTAAATGATTAATAATTTGTAAACTTAATTTATTCGAAATTGTAACGCCCATTCCGACCCCTAAAAGTAGAAGTATTTACAAAATGGTTTGACATCAAAAGGTCTTCATAATCATAACACAAGCATAACAGCGGAAGTCTTAAATAAATAACCAAAGGAAAATAAGTCAACGCGACTTAAGGTACATAAGTTCTCAAAAGATAGACATATCCAACGAAATAACAAATGTCTTAGAAAAAGAAACAATTTATATATCAAAACCAAAATCTCTAGGTAAGTCCACACCAGGCACCTCAAACCCCAAGCAACCCTAGCTCCTAGCTTAGATACCTGCCGCAGGAAAAGAAAATGCGGCTGAGCTTACAAAGCCCAGTGAACAGATATATATAATCGAATGCAAAAATTAAACGGAAATCAAAGGATAGGATACAAGGTACAAAGGATATCACAATACATGATCAAAGGAATACAAATGCAAGGTAAGACAAATCAGAAGTCAATTCATAGTGTAAGGTAAGATGAATCAGAGAATCAAATTAAGTTCAATCACCAAGCCCATAACAAACATATCATAGTAACCATGGATCATGAGCTCACAAATGAAAAGACTTGGAGTGCACCAATCATCAGTTCACCAAATATCCAAATATCATAATTTTCATAATCCTTCGAATAACAAAACAAATCTAGGATGCATCCAACGCCCCTTAAACAAATAATAATCTTCATCAATGCTCATAAAAATATCAAATGGGGACGGCGTGAGAAATCACTCACTCACACATGATCATGCCAAAGGTGTATCATTGACAACGCCATTGTTACCTTTCATGGCAAGGAAACAAATAGTGTCTTGTTCTCAAACTGAAGGTTCAAAGCAAAGTCATATCAAAGATTCATTTTAAAGGGATCATAGCAAAGGTTTCATGCCTTCAAGGTTCAAATATCAAAGTTCAAAGATATCAAAGTAGCATAGCAGGGTTCAATGGAACATAACGACACCGATCATATAAGAAACCAAAATAAAAGCTCAGAGCAAAGGTACGAATCACCGTACGTAATCAAAGATAGAGAGGAATATGTCATGAGAAACCTTAACGATAAGGTCAGAATATCTGTACCTTATTCCGAAGCAAAGCAATAACCAAAGAAAACACCACAGGAATATCACAATCACTCCCTCTTGACCGAACCTAAAGAAATGATGAATTCGAATTACAAACCATTCATTTAAGTTATACTTTCTATTTTTAGAAACTTTCCATTTTTAGTAACTTTCCATTTTTAGTAACTTTCTATTTTTAGTAACTTTCCATTTTTAGTAACTTTCCATTTTTAGTAACTTTCTATTTTTAGTAACTTTCCATTTTTAGTAAGTTTCCAAAATTAGTAATATTCATCAGCTAGATTCATAAGTATTTTGAATATTTTAGCGGACTTCAACCAGTACAACTATACATAGTTTAAGGTTAAATATGACAACCTTTCACCCATATTTTAGGGTTAATATTCAAAATCAACAATTTTCAAGGTTAAAAGTGTAAATATCAAAGCTTCACAATTATTCAGATTATACCTTCCATTTTCTGTAGTTACAAGTCAAAACCTTAATTTACATAATTAACATAATTTAAGTTAGTCCTTTTGGTTATTAATTAATTAAACATTATCTTTAATTGTCCATAGTACAAAACAACCCTTATAGATTCTAATATGACAAAATCATAATTTTATAACATTAAATACTAACCAACACCTTATACTTTTTCAAATTTACAATTTCAGTCACTCATTTTTTAAATTAATTAACTCTAATTACTTATTATATTTAATCTAACCATTTAATCCAAAAATAATAACAAAATGACATTTTATAACCCCCCAACTTATTTTATACAGAATAATACTAAGTATAATAACATGTCCTAAAAACTACCTCATATTTTCAAGAATTTACAAAACAAGTCCTTATACTTTAAAATCACAAATCGGGCTAACTATTAATTCAAAACCCAAATTTAATTTTACAAAAGCCTCTTATTTTGAAATTTTGCTTTTGATTAGCTTAATGTTGTTTCCATGACGGGAATGACTTCTTCCGTTCACGGTTGGAGGCGGCTACTTCTCCCCGAAGAAATGTTGTAGTTACCCTCATCATTTCGTCTACTGACATTGGGATTTTGTCATGTAGTCGCTTGATTAGCTCAGGATTGGTGATCCCATGCATGAATCTGGAGATTTTCATGCATTTCGGAGCTCCCTTTACGTCCCTACACTCAAGCTTATTCCTCCGCACGAACTCTTCCATAGACTCCCCGTCTCTCTGCATGATGTAATGGGACTGGGCTTAATCTTGGCCCATCATTTTTAGGTTGCTTTTAGTTGGGCCTAGAGCCCATTAAGTTAATATGGTTCAGGCCCAGAGGCCTGGTAAACCTATTATACCTCATCAAAAGATGTAAGAAGAAACAATGAAAATATATTTGAAGTGAGAGGGAAAGGAGAGTTTTTTTATCATAGTTCTAGAGAAATGGAAAAATCTAATAATTCTAATTGTTGGTTGTTTATTTTTTATTTTGATTTAAAGGTTGTGTTTTTCAGTGTTTTAAAAATCGGTTTTAATTGACCTAGTTGAGCTATTAGGTCATGGTTCAACTCAGTTCTTCGGTCAAAACTGGCTTCTGTTCACCTGACTAGTTCACGGTTCAACTAGTTTCACTAGTCGAGTCAACCCGAGTGATGAGGTGTCATTTTATACATTTTTTCGGGGTTATTTAACCCCTTAAATTATGCAAATATGCCCAAATTATGTACTTAATCATTCCTTTTTTACTTTTTCGGCACTTGGAAGGCTTTTTATAGGGTATACACATGACTTGGGCTCATTTGGAGAAGAAACGCACAAGATTACAACTTTACACCGAAGTGGTTTCAAGAATTGCTCACAGAGCCTAGAGACGGCGTCGTAATTCCTAGCGATGATGTCAGATCATACAAGAGATGGAGTCAGAAAACTTATGACAGTGTCAAAACGTAGCCGCCTCAAAAGGAACCCTTGAAGATTCGGAGAAGCGACGGCCTCAAAAAACCTGCTACTCCGCCGCGGCATATTTCCTATATATACAAACTCGTTTTTAGGGTTTTAGTGTGTAACTTTTGGAAATCGAACCCTACTTTTAAAAGACGATTATATATGCTATTTAGGTCATTTTTAGGGTGTAAAAACCCTCTTGTAACAGCCTTAATTACATGTTTTAATCAAATGAGATCTCCTATCTTTTATCATTTAATATGTCTATGTGTTGTGTGATTGATTCTTGTTCTTCACTTCTTTTTTACATGCTAGGCTAGATCCTTTAGTATTTACTTATGATTGCATGAAACTTAGTTTGTAGATCCTTTTAATGTTGCTTCTTGTGATGGAAGTGCGTGTTAGGCATTAGAAAACTAGCCATAAGATATTAAATTGGCATAGACGTCTAGGGAGATGCGAGTGCGTAGAAAGGATACCATCGGTAACAGTCTTCATACTACCTTACCCCTAATATGGTTGATCCCTCTTAAGTGTTTTAATGCATGTGATATACTCTTAGGGGCCCTGTAATAGTCTTCATACTACCTTACTTGTGCGTTGCCTTAACGGAATATTACGTAGACGGCGGGTTCATGTTATTCGTTCATGACTTAGGAAATACTTACACAGATCATCACAAGTGTGACAAAGCAACATGATTAGAAAAATCAAACTAAGAAATAGTGCATGATTAAGTAAATATGTTTGTTTATCATATAGTTATCACCAAAGTAGTTTAGATTTATTATTAGTTTAATTAGCTAAAACTGAACCAACCTCTCAAACCAGAATTTTACTTGCTTTTTATAAAATATAAAAATACAAAAATAATCTTCTCTCAACCCTTAGACCTTTATTATATTCTGTTCGAGCCTTCCCAACCTATTCCCCTAGAGAACGATAACAACCCCCGAGTCTTGCCTATACTACACTACAACGGTTAGGTACACTGCCTAGTTGCCTATACTACCACTTACAAGGTTAGGTACTCTGCCTAGGGAGTGGTAAAACTTCTTGTGAAGTCTTACGACGACCACATCAATCTTATAATTATAATCCTATTTGCTTAAAACTAATTTCTAAAGAAACTCAATCTTTGTTTCAAAAGAAAACAATTTATATATAAAAATCTGTTAATAATATTAATCCGATTTATCAAAAGTGTTTATAGTTATGTTACACGGAATCTGTTTTAAGATTGTAGGGAAATATGTACACTTTTATTAAGATAAAATCATATTATAATCAATAAATAATTAACTATAAATTAAAGACATTAAATAAAACAAAAAGAATGTTGTAGAAGAAGAAGACACACACTATAAAAGATTATTAAATAAAACAATAAAATAGTAAAAGGACTTACTAGATCACCATCAAGGAAACACTCTTCGAGGCACGTGTTTGACACGCTTCCCTTAAAACAGATTCGCCGTTTATTTCCCAGGGTATAACAGCCAAAACAATAAGTTGTACAGCCAGACTTAACAAACTGCTAGAAATATCACCTTTCCAGATGTGTACTCCATAAGTTTGAAATCAATAATACTTATTGATTTGATGTGTATCAAAGCTTATAGAAATCATGGGCCTCTATTTATACACTATCAAGAGTCCTCACAAGTTTGACTCTTCCCACCGTGGTGGGATAGAAAATAAGCATAAATTCCTCTTTAAGCATGGTACGGAATGCCTAACTTTGAGACACGATATCTCATTCACATCAACTCTATTTTGGACACATAAAAGTTCGTTGCGAAGCTCTCTACAAGGAGAACACAAAATTACAAACTAGTACTTATATATATATATATATATATAGATAATTGTGTCCAAAGTTGGTCAAAAATTCAGTTTGCCAACCAAATTTTCCAACAGAGTTATCACCGGAATAATCACAACATGGTGACAGTGATGATGCTTTGGTAAACATTGAAGGGGTTGAAGAATGAAAAAGAAGTGTAAGGATAAAGGGTCTAAAGAAAGAAGCCCTTCGTACAACTTAGATAGAAACCGGGTCAATACATAATCTATCAGAATCACAAGATGATTGCTGGTATTGAAGATAGACATCATAGACCTAATGATGCAATGCACAACCCTTCCTAGCCATTCAAGTTTCTCTCAAAAGATATGTGTCTCATTTGTCATGGAGATACACATGTTATCTATTGACATCTCACTCTGAGATTGTTGATATTGAAAAGGTGGCAGTCAGGTCCAGCCTTCGATTACTAAAACCAAAGTGCACAAATCAGGTCTAGAGCCAAGAGAGATCAAATTATAAATCTCATTAGGATATAATTCATGTATAACACTTGTTGTTCATCAAAATACACCAATTGGTATCAAAGAGTCCTACGCATTATCCTTGTGATCTTGCTAGAACATCAGAGTGATACTCTTTAGTACTCACAGTGATGATGGAAATCCTTCCAGTGTCAACATCAAACAACATTGCGGTAGGTAACTTACGAGATTCTATATGAATCAAACTTGTGACAACTGGATATTAATTTTGGTCCAGCAAATGAATTGACTACTTAATCAAAAGGATAGTAACTATCTGATTAACTCCAATCGTGTTGTCTGTTTTGAGATGTTCCAGTAATGAGGACATACAAGCATGGTTAATCTAATACATCTGTGTTAGAAGATCCTACGCTTTAAGCCAGAAACCCTGTCAAGGAGGTTCTTCCAAATTGAACTTACCTGATGACAGGTTGCTCCTCATGGAATAAGAGGTTACTGCAATCAAATCTTGATGAATGACAATGCCATATTCGTCCATACCTGCTGTTTATTACTAATATTCAAATGCATGTACAAACGTCGATGTTGCACCCTCATACCAGCAGAGTCTGATTCATTACCACATGCTCATGCTCAAGACTTTAAGGTTAAACATTCAGCATCATGACTGTCGCTGCTAAACAAGAATGTTATCTGTCAGAAAGATCAATGTTCATGTCATAATGTGGAAACTGAAGGGGGGGTAAATGTTTACCGCTTTAAATTAATGTAATGTTTGGTTTATAAAAATCTTAGATCGACTTTATGGTGAAACTCACAATGTGCTAAAAAAAAAAAATTAGGAACAAAATTTAACTATATAAATATGATATGAAATATGTATACAAGATAAGAGTAAGATGATAGAAAGATAAACCACAACACAATGATTTATAGTGGTTACGGCTAACGGAAGCACGTCTTCGCCCTACTCACTCCTGAGCACCAATACTCGAGAGTTTTATTACTATTCAACAAGCTCCTTTAGGCGGAGAAAATAGTTCACAAACTAAGCTTATACTCGATTTCCAGACACTAAGCTAAATGTAAAGTTTAATCCTAGACTAGAAACCAATCTACTCATAAACTATAACCTCAATACTTACAACAATTCATAACTTCTCTTCACCACACAACTTCACTTCACTTCACAACTTCACTACCCTTCACAACTTTTCTATACTTCACTTCACAACTTCACTTCAACTAGACACTACCTTGATCATACCAATCTAACACTACTTACTAAGATTACCCTGATCTAACTATACTTACGATGATCACCACAAACTACCTATTATACACAACTACGATACACACCTTCACAATATTCACCAATGATTTACAAGATATAATACAATTGCAACAAGGTTGCAGGACACACATATAGGATATAATACTTCGTTTACTTGATGGTAGGAAGTATTCTCTCTTGATCTTGAGGAGCTAAGATTGGATCACTGAAAAAAAAGCTTTATGATTAAATGATAAAGAATAAAATGAGTGTATTAAAAATGATTTGAACAGAAAGAAAGTGTGTGCTAAAGGTGAGAAATTCGCAGTAGGGAACAGTTTAGTATTTATAGGAAATCTGGGGAGAATTTTTGTCTGGCCAGTCCCCTTAATTAGGGTGTCGGCCCCCTTATAATTAAGGGGACCTCCCGTGTATTTAAGGGGTCCGGCCAGGCCAGGACGCTCCCTTTTTTGTCTTTTCCAGGGGAGGTGTTTTTTGGAACATTTCTAGCAGTTTTTAGGTAGAAAAAAAATATAAAAAATTTGTATTTCAATATATTTATTTGAATAAAAACATTTCTTTTAATCTAAAAATGTTTTGTAAAAAAGTTATCAAAATTTTGTGACGTTTTTATAATAAAAATATGAGGGTAAATAAAAATTTCTTTGATATAAAATGCATTTAGCATTTATTTATTCATACTTTAAGTGTTTAATTTTTAAATGAAAATTTACTACTAATTTATTTGTTTACGAATAATTTTTACAATAATCGTTTTTATATTTTGTGATTATCAAGTAGAAGAGGTGAAATTATTAATAACACTTTTTAGGCATTATTTATATAAACTATCTACCCCATTTTTTATGATTACAAAATCTTAACTCATTACTGTAATATTATTTCTTAAACAAGTAATTAGTAAGTTTTATTTTATTTCTCTCTTTTTGTAGATCGAAAAGGTTCTCGAAGAATACGTGTAAAGACGACGGTACAATCGCTCCTCCTTGATGTGTACTCCCCCTCGTTCGAGGGCACCAAGGAATCGAGCTATGGTACTTTTGCTAACAAAAAACGTGTTAGAAGAAAGGCATACCCATTTAACATCTAGCAATAAAAGGAAAAAATATATCAAATTTTAAAGCATAAGACTAAGTCCATTAATTAACATATGAATTGTGTATGAAACACAATCATGCATACATCGAATAGAAATAATATGCTTGAAGCATATTAATACAACATACATAAAATTAAACTAAAAAGGTTCTAATATTCTTAGATTGCCATAGGAAACCATTGGACTTGCTTGCAAAACGAGAGGGTTGGTCATTTATTTGAAAGTGAGAAAAAGTCAGCATAGCATGTAACATGCTTAGTTGGTTGTTGGTGGAGAGTTTAGAGCGGAGGTGGTTGTTAGAGGGTAGTCACGTTGGATTTGAGGTGGTGGTTGTGGTCGAGTAAGAAGAAATTTAATCTAATTGATATCTTCACTCAAGGTTAAGAATTGTTTTTGGGTAAAGATGCAACAAGGACACTAACTAACATGTTGTTCAACTTGATCTAAGTTGAGGGTGTGAGGTAATTTTGGAGAATAAGGTGATGAGGGAGTGTTACGTTGTGAGAGGTGCATGGCTAGAAGGTTTAATAAGTCTTAGAGTTGATTAATGTCATCAATTAGCATTTCTCTACTTGGAGATGGAGGAAGTTGAGGTTGAGTTTGGTTGTCATCTTGAGGTGAGGGTGTAGCTTGAGCATGAATCATACTAGCAACATGTAGATTGATGAGTGAATGAGGAAATGGAGGTTGTATGAGTTGAGTTTGATTGAAGTTTTGTGGTGAAATGGGAGTATGTCCAACATTAGTGTCACAAGAAACACCAAGTGAAAGTGAGTAAGATTGTAGAGAATCATGATTTGTTTGAGTGGTAGGAGGGTTCTCTTGTAATGGTTCATTGAGAGAGGATTGTGGTTTAAACATTGGTGTAGGTAAGTTAACATCAACCTCATTTGATGTGTTACAAGTTCTAATTTCTTCTCTTAAGGTTCTTACGATATTTTGGCACCCTTGAAGGTTTGGGTAAAGTTTGTGAGGGGAAGAAAATTGGAGAGAAGGACAGATGAGTTTGGTGAATTATTTTGAGGATGACGGGTTGATTTTTATAATAGGAAAATGTTGTAATTAAGGATGGATGGACATTGTTAGAAAACCAATCCAAGGAATGTTGGTAAGTTCTGGGAAATTTTAGCTAGGTGTAGGTAAATGAGGGTCAAAAAGCAGAAAGAAACAGTAAAAATCGTGCATCAGGTGGTCGGTCCCTTTAAATTTACATGTCGGCCCCTTTTTTTTAAGGGACAGCCACTTTGAGCTAAGGGGGCGCCACCTGAAGTGTCCGAATTTCTAGATTTTTGTTTCTTTCTTGAAAATAGAAAAAGGTGGGACTGTTTTGTGGCCATTTATACAGCATGTATAATTTTTTATGGCAGCTAAGACTATAACATTTAGCAATAAAGAGAATATAAGCATGCAAAGTCCTAATTTAGTTTTTTAGTAATCAAAAACTAATGACATTTGTTAATCAAGGAAACACTTAGAACTAGTGGAGAGTTAAGTGACTTCTTATTCCCCTTTTTGTGAGGTGTTCGGTTTTGATGTTTTTAGCATAAGGAGTTTTATAATTTATTTTCTTGAAGTATTTCGGAGAAATAATTTCTATGAAATGTTCTAACAAGTTCTACATTGATGGCACGCAGAAATTCAAGTGGTGGGATATTTGATAACATCAAAATATTTAATACTTTTTAGTGGCAAAATACCCCCTATTACCTATGGATTCACTCAACCTTTGTGTTGACTTTTAGCGTGTTTAATTTCAGGTCCTCAGATATAAGCTTGGATGGGAGCTGTGATGGATATCTATGAAGATGGATTTTGTGTTTTATTTAAATTTGATGCAACTTTTATCTATGAAAACTTATGTCGTCTTTTGGGATTATAAAGTTTTCGTTTAAAGAACGTATGTAGTATGTCTATGACTTTTCTTTTCAAAACATATGGGACCTAATGTATGAACTCTGATTTTGTTATAATGCATCGAATGATCTTGTTTAAAACGTCCATTTAAGGTCGTTTCCTATATCTTGATTGTTTTATTTTGACGTAGCACCCTAAGGTTACCATTCCGCTGCATATCAGATTTTAGGGGTGTTACACTTGATGTATACTCCCCCTCATTTGGGGTACCAAGGGATCGATCTTACAAAAATTGTTTGCTACAAAACAAAGTTAGTAGTACAAGTGCAAGACAATATCTTCTCAACTTATAGTAATTCGTGCAAGTTAAATCATAAAGTAGTTTCATTCATTACTTAATAAGCTCATACAAGAAGCATTGATTGCACTTAAAGCTAAATAAGAGATAAGATAAATTCATACTATAATGGTATGAATCATTACAAGATAAAGTAGATAAGCATAAAGTAAAGACATATTAAGGCATAGAACTACACTAGTGGATTCTTGAATTGTAGAAGATGCCATAATCAAAAGATGGACGGTCGATTATTTAGGTAGATTAATCATATGAGAATGATTAATTGAAGAGGGAAAAAGATGAGGTTGGTGACACATGGTTTGGAGTTGTGCGAGTTTGAGGTATGAGACGGGTGAGAAGAAATTGAATGAAGTTGATTTCATTTCTCAAGGAGTGGAATTGGTGTCTAGAATATTTGCAAAAATGACAAAAGCTTGAGTGAAATTCAACTTGAGCATAAGAAGGAGGATGAATTGGTTGTGGTGGTGGTGAAGGTGGTACATGAATGTAGGCATTGTATGGGTTAGTGTGTGAATCAAGGATGGTGGAGATGTTGTGAAGTTGGTTGATCATTTGATCTCTTAGTGGATTGTATGATGGTGGTGAAGGAGATTGAAGATGGACTATTGGAGGAAATGGAGGTGAGTCTTTTTGGGAAGAAGGTGACGATTTTGGAGTAGATGTCTTGCGCTTTCATACTTGTCTTACCGACATTTTTGGTTTTCTAGAGAAGTTTGGATGGTAGTTTGAGCAAGACATTGGTGGTGAGAGTGAAGATGATAAGGAGAAGAGGTTGGTGATGGTGATTGAAGAAGGATGGATTAGTTAAATAATGGAAGTAATGTTAGAAAGTGGCAAAGCATGGTTTGAGTGATAAAAGGTTCAAGAGGTGGTTTGGCTAAACAGGGAAGTTCCAGTATGAGGCTATGTATAGCAGGATCAAAGATACAGAAAAAGAGGCAAACTTAAAATTTTTGTTCCCCCTGTTGGCGGTCCCATATTGTTGGGCGGTCCCGTATATATTGGGGGGCCGCCTGATGTTTATGGGGGCCATTTTCTGGAAAGAACGAAAATTTTCTAGTTTTTCCCTTTATTCTGTCCAGTGATTTTAGCATCTTCCAAATTCAAAAATCAATCAATTTAAGCAAGAATATAGGGTCCTACACTAAGATGCAAATCATTTAGCATATAGTAATATTATACGCATGTTATAATCTCCTAGAAATAGTTCACATAGAAAGATGATAGGATGATAAAATTGAAAAGATCATCCAAGTCCTATGAAATTGTTATTCACCAATCCTAGTAAAAATATAAAGCATAATGTACTAGATAATATAGATAATAATATGAATCTCTAATAGTTATGCAAACATGTTTACTTCCGTTTCCCACTCATCATGTCCTTGAGAGCTTGTCCAATTGACCTTAACCCTTCCCGGTGAGTATCTCGTTGTTGAGTTTGAAGGTTTATGGTTTCGGAGAGGTAAGTGTTTTAGTATTGACTTTCATGAGTAGGATTTTGACGGACTCTAGAAACAACATTGGACGAGGAAGAGACGTTTTGAGATAGAGAATAAGAGTTAGAATGAAAAGATTCTTTATCATTGTCATCAATGGTGTCATCCAACAGACGAGATGAGGATGAATGATTTAGAGTGGTGGAAGAGGAGCTAGCATTTAAATCACGAGGTCTTTTCTTGCCATGATCTGATCGCGTCTTTTACTCATAATGAGGAGCGAGGGGATGCATGACTTGATCATGTGAGAGATAGTGGTCAATTGCTAACTTAGGAAAGACGGACACAACATGTTTTAACAATCTAGTCAAAATCATTCCATAAGGCAAGAGTTTCTTAGGTTTGTTTCGAGTCTTTTCTATTCTTTTGAGAATGAAAAATGCTAGATTGTATGGAGTGGAGGTTTCAATGTAATAAAGCATATGAAAAAGACAAGCGAATACATGATCACGATGACCTCCCAAACAAATGGCATTCTCACGAATGATATCAACCCATAGTTTCATATGAGGTTGAATCTCGCGGGACAAAATTTCATTTTTATCTACGATAATGGTTTTTTTGTTTTTGGTACGAGTAACTTGACCTTGTTAAGGAACTTAAATAAGAGACTTGATGACATTTGGAGAAGGAGGAGTGGTTTTGTAACGACCTTTACTTGGAACACTTATTGACAAGTAGTCGAGTGACCACATGTCGGTGTGTGACACTTGACCTTTGAAAGGGATTTTTAATATTTGACCGAATTCTTCGAGAGTGAGAGAGAATGACTTATTTTGTATGACGAAATTGATCACAAAATGACCCTTGGAGTTATAGTCAAACGTGAGTTGACTATAAAACTCGAGAACAAAGCGAGGAACAATTTGTTCGTTTATGTTCAACAAACAATCAAAACCAATTAATCCAAACTTAGCATGGATGTGACTCATGTTTTCAAAGTTTTGACTCATAACCCTACCCTCATGAAAGTACCGTTTTTCAAGGCTTGCAATGATGTTTCTTAATGGTTGATTGAATTCATTTGATATGAGTGGGATGTAGTTACGGGTCTTTTGGTGATCTAATTCGGTGATTCGAGGCATTGTTACCTAGAAAAAAATTGTGGTCACGTTTTATAGTATTTTACTTGTAACATTTTATTCACAATGTTTCTAGTGTGTGCCTAAATGTGACAAATGTGGAGTAACGATTAACTCGACCTAAAAATAAAATCCTAAGAGTTAATCCAAACGCTCCTTAATTTGATTTTGCTCGCTCATCCAAACATGTCGAAAAATACATGTGAACTATGTATCTCGACCTTTGTTCATGAGATCATTATGCATGTGTTTAAAAACGTTTTTAAGTTGTATTAACAATGCATAACAACAATTCTTTTATGTTCCTAACGTGAGTGATTTGAAAATAAAATTAAGGTTTTGGTTCGAAATCAATTTTTCAACAAACTCACTATTGTATGTAAATCTTATGTCTATGGGAAGAATATTAGTTATACATTGTATCCTAGTAGTCTTAATTGTTCAAAATTGAAAGAAAAATGAAAAATCCCCAATTTTAATTTTTGTGTTCATCATGAACCCTAGACTCAAATTGAAAGAAAATAGATGAAATGACTTACAATTTATGATCTTTATGATGTTAGGAATGATTGTAGGTGTTGATTAGATCTTCAATTAGTGTTTTAATGGTTGATATTGAGTTTTGGGTTGTTTTGGTTCGTGTTCGTCGCTGCAGCAGGGAGAGGGGGTGTTTGTTTTTTAGTTTTGAAATTTTTTGACTAAGTGTTAAAGATATGTGTCTGCTGTTGGCGGTCCCATATCGATTAGGGGGCCGCCTGAAATGGGTTGGGGCCGCCTGAGATATGGGGGCCGCCAGTATTATAGATTTTTTGGACTTTTAAATTTTGACACGAATTTACTAGGAAGAGTGACTAATTAATTTGCATTTCGCGAATTAAAAATATCTAACTAGCTTCGGATGAAGTAGTTATATTGTCACGACACGGAATGAAATGCGGACTAGAATTAAGACAGAAAAAAGAGAAACGGACGAATACGATTTATGGAATGTGTTCCATCATTCCTAAACCAAGACGTAGATAGTTAAACGATTCACGTTTAAGGGGTTTCGTAAGAATGTCGGCGATGTTGTCGACGGACGGCACTTTTTCGATTGAGATATGTCCTTTCTGGACATTATCACGAAGAAAGTGGTGACGAATTTCAATATGTTTGGTTCGAGAATGTTGCACGGGTTTTTGCTAAGCGTCAATCCCGCGCCTTTATATTGTCGCACATGCTCGTGACGTTCGTCGAGTCGATACGTCGTAGTCGATAAGAGCTTGTTTCATCCATATGCTGTGTAGACATGCCCGTTAGCCGGCGCTTACGTATTCGGCTTTAGTAGTGGATATAGCAAGAGCAGTTTGTTTCTTCGAGAACCAAGATGTCAAACAACATCCCACGAAAGTACAAATACCGCTAGTGCTCTTTCGGTCCACATAATCTCCCGCATGATCAGAGTCGGCATATACTACTGTTTCTATGCCAGTCCCCTTAGGATACCATAATCCTAAGTGCGTAGTGCCTTTAATGTATCGAAAGATACGCTTAACCGATTCAAGGTGAGAGGTTTTGGGAGCCTCTTGGAAGTGGGCACAAAGGCAGATACTAAACATGATATCAGGCCTACTTGCCGTTAGGTATAATAAACTACCTATCATGCCTCGATACTTGGTACTATCTACCGACTCACACTCTTTGTCTTTCGTGAGTTTGGTATCGGAGGAAATGGGGGTTTTTGTTAGCCTCAAAATATTGTGTCGAACATGAAGTTCGTTCATTATGTATTTAAGTCTCGGTCAATCAATTAGTTAACGTTGTAATAGGAAAACATCGAGAATCAGGCTCGATAGTTAATCTAATATTGTATATGTTTCGGGTTTAATCCCAAGCAAAACCCGAGCCCGGATCCTAGTCAAATATCCCGGACGTCACTCAATGTGTCGGGGTATATAAGTAACTTTTCCTCTTTGGAAAAGTTAGTTGATCATTCTAATATTATTTCATTTTCCATTTTCTCTCAAAAAAAAAGTTGAGTAATATGTAATTTTTAGCGACACTTTTTTACGGAAAAAGTTGAGTAATATGTAATTTTTTTATATAGCCTTTCTAACTTATTTTTACATCAAATTCAAATTTTGGTAATAGGTTAATTTTTTTTTCGGTCGACACCTTTTTAGCGACACTTTTTGGCAGGAAAAATTAAGTAAAATATAATTTTTTCTATAGCCTTTTTAGCTTATTTTTACACCAAATTTAGATTTTGGTAATAAGGTAAAAAAAAAATTTCATTGTCCAACTGCGCCGAATTCCAAACAAATCCATCAAACCATAACAAAACCAAACCACAACAGGACTTTATACTCATTAATCATACAAGAAACAAACCTCAACAACAATCGAGATTATATCAGTTCAACAGGTTTTCTATGATTGTAAAATCCCGTTAATTCATTAAAAATTTCGGTTTTAAAATCATATACGTTAAAATCTCCCGTGAAACGTAAATTGCATACATAACCACTAACTTCAATCACATCACATCCACATAAGATCCAACAACTTTCACCACTTCATATTCATAACCATATCAATCATCATAGTCTACTCCAGTCAATACATCTCAACAAATAGACAAATGCATAATAATATCATGTGCATAAGCTGGTTCAAAAGATGGTCCGACCGATGCTTTTGGACCAGAAGATATTCTCAGTGGCTTCACGTTTCTACGATACTTGACCTAAAGCAAATGGTGAATATCTAAGGAAATTCATATTGATGGTCCATTACAAGCCTAACAAGCGTAGTAATTGAAGCTGTTGATAGCAACAGTTAAATGCCCAGCAGTACAGAACAATGACGAAGCTGAGACAGTACACTAACAACATGTCTAAAGAGAACAAACTGTATTTTAAAGCTGAAAAGGAAGCTATTTTTCCTTTGCTGTCAAGAAACCTGGTATTGGAGATGAAAAACAACTCAACTGTTGATGCATGCAACACAGCAAATAGAGATGTGGAACAGCCAATTGAAAGCTACAACAGGGTGATCATTGAACATTCAAGACGTCAAGACAAATCTTTCTGGGAATTTTGTGAATGTATTTTGCTTCCTCGTGAATGGAGAATCCAAGAGAGTCTTAGTACACCCGATATTTTACAAACTGATGAATGAGTTTGCCACAGGAAATAACTTTTGTCAAGTATACAACAATGCAAGTGAATGTTCAATTTCTTCAACAACTTCAACCAGAATGGTCAAGATTTGTGACGGTTGTCAAGCAATCAAAAGAGATAGACACCATCTCATATCACACACTCTTTGACAATCTGAAGCAGTATCAAAATGAAGTTAATGGATATCCGTTTCTGAGAAGAATAGCAAAAAGTGCAATCCATTATCCACTTCTGCCGGCTGCTCAACCATACTCAATAATTCTCTCAAGCACCAAACCTCAAGAACTAATCACATCATCCTCCACAAGACCTAGTGCATCTACCAGACATAAAGGCAAAGAGATAGACAAACCAGTTACACCTTAATCTGAGTTAGTTTCCTAAGAGACAGTGATCCTTGAATAAGCTCAGAGGATTAAGGATAGTGCAAAAGAATTTGCACACCTTGCAAAGTATTTCAAGAAAGCTCTTACAAACCTACCAACAACAACCTCGAACCTTCTTCAAACTCCATGAACCAAACTGAAGATCCCAGTCCCACACTCGGAAGAATAAACAACGATAATCAGTCAGGGTAGTTTGGGAATCAAAGACAATGATAGTTGCGGGGGCTAAAAGGGGGGGAAAAAATAGTAGGCAGCAGGTAGTGCAACAGAATGGGATACAGTGCCTTTAAACGCAATGGATTGGCCAACTATGCAAAGGAATGCAGGAAGCCAAAGCGGGTTAAAGACAACACGTATCAATAAGGAAAAAGAATATGATGTGTAAACAAGCTGAACACGGTGTTCCACTGCAAGCTATTGGCTAGGACGGACACGAGAGAAGAGATTGATGAACATGAATTAGAAGCACATTATAGTTTCATGGTAAAGATTCAGGAGGTCTTACCTGAAGAATCCAGTTCTACTGATCAGCCATTGGAACAGGTACAAAACCATGATGAAAATAATGTGTTTGCAAATGAATCCATTAATGACACATAAGTTTTGGAGAAGGATGATAGCAATGTCACTCCTGATTCATCAAATATATGTAATAATGATAGATCAGTTGACCAAAATGTGCGGCAGAATGTTTTGATGGACATGCTGCGCTTGCTAATTTAATTGCAAATATTAACTCTTTGATACGAGGAAAACAAAAAATGATATTTTAAAGCAATTAAAGAAAGCAAACGCATCATTGACTCAAGAACTAGAGGAGTGCAGAACTAACCTTGATGAGACTGGTAGGGCTCTGGGGGAGGCTACTAGTTGTCCGGGATAGTTTGACTAGATTCACTTCAGACAAACAGAATGAGTTTAAAAAAGTACAAACAGCCTGTTAAAGACCGGACGATTGATTATGACATTCTTCAAACAAAGTTAAATGAAACTCTAGGACTATTAGCTCGTAAAGACATTGACATAAAAGAAGGTTTAAAAACTAAAGCCTATGAAATTTCAGTTGTCAATCAGAAACACGACGAGTTAGTCAAAAAGAGTCTTTTAAACAAACTAAGTCACAGATTAGAAAGGTCAACTCAAAGAGAAAAGTTAAAGGTCATTTCCGATTTAAAGGTTTAAAGAAGAAGAGATATTGACAAAATGAATGAAATGGATAAACAAATTAGTTTTTGAATGAAATTCTTATAAACGAACTGCAATCAGATCAATTCAGACCATTCATAGGTACAAGCACCCAAATGCGCAAACATAGTAATGGTAGATCAACCTTGTGCTAATTCTAAGAAGCTCAAGTGATAGCTCAATCTGAAAAGACCAATTTGTATGAGATTTCCCATATGAATACTTCTGATCCCTGCACAACAATTTTTTCCCCAATAGGGGAAGACACAGTAGACTCATGAAAAAAGAGAGGTAGATCAAAATTTGAAAGAAGACACCAGTGAAACCATATGATTACACATATTCAAAACAGTCTTTATGAAATTTTCAAACCAACATCCAAAACCTATCTGATCGAGTTGAACGCGCGCTAAAGAAGTATAGGAATACAATGTGGAGAAAAAATTTTTAGGACAAAGCAAACCATTGCTAAAAACGTTGCCTTTCTACCCGTAATCTCGAAAATCCATTAGCAAAGAAGACAGCTACAAAACGAAATAACAAACAACTTTAATCATTTTAAAACGATTTAAGAGCAAGCCTTGGTCCTACATACTAGGTGTTCTTATTTCGTACCCAACTGCTCATGATATGGAGAGTTGATAAATTCAGTATTGGATGCCTCTTTCAAATAAAAAAAACTAAAAATGACAAGTTATTGGATTTGTTCATGAAACTAAAAATGGAATGCATGAAGACCCTTTGAGTACGTTGAATCGCTTGAAAAGAGATTGACGAACTTGAATCTGATAAGCTAATTTTCAAACAAATATGATCTACTTCTTCGAAGAGAGTGTGTCTAAAGATGTTATAAGTTCCATATGTTGCATTTCTCTGTCTGAATTTAAGAATGCTCATAGACTGATTAACAATTCTTATTATCATCACAAGGTCAAAGAATGTTGAAATGTCCTTGCCACAAAAGCTTTCGAAACAAACTGAATCTGTTAAACAAAAGTAGTACAAAATAATTTGTTAAAAAGTTTTGCTAAACTTGAAAACCACTCGATTTCACTTAAACTAGCTTTACAACAATGTAAAGAACAAATGAAAAACAACTCAATTTGCAAAGAAAACGGATCAAATATATTTCGAAAAGAACGTGAACAATATCATGAAATACAAGATTTGAAAGCTCAAATGCAAGACAAGAACATAGCAATAAGTGAGTTAAAGAAACTCATTGAGAAATGTAAAGGAAAGTCTGTGGAAACTCAGTTTGATAAACCATCTGTTGTTAGACAACCAAATGCTCAACGGATTCTAAAACCATCAGTTTTAGGAAAACCGACTCCTTTTTCAAATTCTCCTGAAATGAGAAGTTTTCAAACGAAATAGTCGGTTAATAAAACTAAATTGTCGGATGGTTTAACTGTGTGACCAAGCAGTATTAACTTTAATACTGCCAGACTTAAGTTAAAGCTGGCAGACTTAACTTGCTCTACCAGACTAAACTTCTATACTATCAATACTAACTATTCAGCTATCGGTACTAACTATAACTAACAAACTTAACTTTAATACTAACAGTATTAAGTCTGTTTACAATATTTTCCTAACATGTTAGCAGACTAGAGCTTAAGTGCTATCAAGTTAAAGATAAGGTCGTGCCAAACAATAGTCAAGTGAAGCTTGCAAAGAAGGAAGTAGAAGACCACCATAGGATTTTTAGTATTTCTAAGAAAACAAAATCTATAACTACGTACAATGACAGTTTAAATTCCAGAACTTCGAATGTGAATGTTGTTTGTGCTGAATGTGGAAAATGTGTGTTTAATTCTAATCATGATGCTTGTGTTTCTAAACACTTTAATGACGTGAATGCTAGAACTAAGAAGCCTAAAGTAGTGCCTATTAGTGCTAGTAAACCAAAGAGAAAAACGAACAAATCTGTTGCAACAACCCATAAGAAAACAGTTGCATCAGATACCACTATTCAGAAACCTAAGAGTTACTTTAAGGAGTTGTATGAGAATACAAATAAGGCATGGAAATGGTGGATAGAAAAGAAATGTCCATTAGAATACAAATGGACACAAACGACACCTTCTAGACCTAGTCTTAAATGGAAACCAACGGGTAGAATCTTTAGTAATGTTCGTCTTAGGTGGATTCCCACAGGAAAGTTACTCAACTCTTGCACGGGCAAGGTTGACAGTGAACCCACGCATGGTTCAATAGTAGATATCCCTCATATTCATGCATGCAAACAAACTCTGGGTTTAAGTGCAGGTACGTCATTCAATGGTCAAAAGCAACAAAGAATTGACCTAAATGCAGATGCACTATACAATGAAAAGCAGGAAAATCTCAGAGTGTGGTTGCTGAAATTACTGATATCTAAGAAACCAGTGCCAGAATGGTTTCACAAAAGATGAAATCTTCAAATGACGTTTGAACACAGCAGTTCAAGCCTCGGTCATCAATGTCTGACCACAACAGATCAGACCTCGCACCACAACGACAAATGGCGTCTGCTGAAAATAACACTTCAGGCCCCGTTCCTCAATGTTCAAAAGATGTTTGATCGCAGCAGATCAAGCCTCGGTCTTCATGGAAATGACGTCTGTTCACATCAGTTCAGGCCTCGTTCTTCATCAAATGACTTCTGATCATAACCGTTCAGAACTCAGAATTCAAGACCACAGCAATGAACAGTCAAGTTTAAAGCTGGTTCCAAAAGTTGTTCCTTAAGCAAACAAGACAGCTACATCACGACAATAGTTGGAATTACTATTCCACCTTCACATAGCAATGCTGAAGACAACATGTATATATATATAAATACAAAATCTGACAAATAGAAAACTTCTAAAAAAAATAAAAAAAATATTCTTCTCGACATGTCTCTTGGAATCGATAACATTTACGTGCTTAGAAATGTTGATTAACATTGACACGGGTGTGTAAATGAAGTTCGAGCGAGAGTTGCAAATAGTTTCAAAACATGTCATTTCTAATTTTCTAAATGGCTTATGTGCAAATGTCAGTACATAACCCGGACTTCAAATAAAGGAAGGTTTATAACTTATCCTCACAACGAGAAAATTAACGTTTCTCGGTCTTGAGCTGTTCTTACAAGACATTCAATGTTTTTAGCTCAAGAAAAAGGATAGTGTACGTTTCAGTGCGCTTACCCTTACCGTTAGAAGAGAAGTCCTCTAACATCTGGTTTTTCAAAAAGTTGAACACAATTTTTCAAGAATTTCTCGATGACAATTCATAATCTTTCAAAATTGTGTGTTCAACACTCCAACCCTCACAATGTTTTCAAAAGACAACAATTTTTCAATTGGTCCTATTCTTGAGGGGGAGTTTTTCGAAAAACAAAGTTTTAATGTTTTTGGATACATCAACAACGACAACTCTTATGTATTCAAAACATTATCAAAATGTTCCAAACCATTCATGCTAATAATATTTTCTCCTACAGAATTTTCAAGACATATTTTAATCACAAGGTATTTCAAAAACTAAGTGTTTATTATTTAAAATAAGGGGAGAAAATGTAATTAAAATATGATCTATTCAAAAAGAAAAGGTTTTATGGTTTGATCACCCAACAACATCTTAATTTTACGACAATTCTAAAGTCATAAGGTGGTTAGGTTAGGAATCAATCCTATGATCCAACCAGAACCGGAGGATCTACCCAAGGATAATTAGTGTTTTAGAAAACAATCCTATGATCAACCAAAACGAGGATCTACCCAAGGAATAATCCCAAAAGTTAGAAATAGCAGGCTGTAGGAATGATTAGAGATGAATGTAATATGGGAAAATGCCGACTAAGATGAGCTAACACTGGAATAATCACATAAACACGGTGTTAGTAAAGGACGTCTTTGGTAAAGCATAGAAGGCGTTGAAGAATGAAAAAATAAATATATGTATAAAGGGTCAAAAGAAAGAATCCCTCCACATAACTAAGGCAGAAAACCGTGTTCAATACATATTTGTCAGAATCACAAGATGATTGCTGACAATGAAAAACGACACATGGACCCGTGATGCAATGCATCACCCTCCCAGCCATTCGTGTTTTCTCTCAATAGAAAACTTATTCCATTTGTCAATGAGATACACAACGTTATCTATTGACATCTCATTCCGATTGGTGATATTGAATATGGTGGCATCTGCTTAAGCCTCCAAGTCCTAAAACCAAAATGCATTAATCGTAGTCGTAGAGCCAGAGATCAACTAAAAATCTCGTTAGACACATTCCATTTCAAAACACATTGTTGAACATCATCAAGTTCAACAAGATGGATTACAAGAGTCCCTAACGCAATATCATTGTGATATTTGCCATAACATCCGAGTGATACTTTTAGTATTCACAATAAAGATGGAAATCCTGCTTGAGTCAACATCAAACAAGCTCTTGGTAAGTGACGTGCGAGATTTTATATGAATCAAACTTGTGACAACTGGATAACAGATTTTGGTCCAGTATATGAATTACAGTTTGATGATTTTAATTAAAAGCCTTAGAAAAACAGTCGATGTGATTACCAAAAACGCTTTTATGAAGTAATATGTCGATTGATTTCAAATCAATTTTCTTAATTACACTAACGAAAACCTGCGGTTACAATGGTGTGACGATATCCCAATCAACCAAAGTCATTCATTACCAATCATATTCATGCTCAATCTCTACAAAGACAATCAATCTGAAAGCTCAAGATTTAAAGACAAAGACTTCCATAACCTGATTTGGAAAACTTTCAAATAGGCAAAGGTAATGAGAAGTTGGTTAAAGACACAAGATCGCAAGATGGCAGAAGACATAAAGACAATGAAAAAGGCTCAAAGTTCAAGACAGCAAAGCATGAAGGAACAATCCTACAACAAAGAACAAAGAGAAGGACCAAGACCACATGAGCTTAACGACAAAAGCAATCTCATTGATCTCATAAAAGGTGTGTCATCAATGAACTCACTTCGGGGGAGATTGTTAGCCTCAAAATATTGAGTCGAACAAGAAGTTCGTTCATTATGTATTTAAGTCTCGGTCATTTAATTAGTTAATGTTGTAATTGTATAATATCGGGAATCGGGCTCGATAGTTAATCTAATATTGTATATGTTTCGGGTTTAATCTCAAGCAAAACCCGAGCCCGGGTCCTAGTTAAATATCCCGCGCGTCATTTAACGCGACGGGGTATATAAACTCTTTTCTATTTAGAAAAGAGTTAGTTGTTCAAATAATAAATCTTTTCCTTTTCCTAAACTCTCTCTTCTTTCTCTCTCTACAAAAACAACTCACTCTCTCTTTCTCTTTTCTAGTTCGATTCGTGATTGTTATATATGTTATGAAGTGATTAATCGGGTTCCTACATAAACCTTATAAATAAAAACCCAATTTACCTCTATAAACTTGTTACTCCTTAACTCTAGTGGTGTAGATGTATATCATTGCCAAGCTTATGATAGAATACTCGTCACGACCGAGCAATTGAGCGAATTAGTTACATGTTACCACATAGATTAGTTGAGTGATTTGAGTGTTTTTATCTTCCTATTTTGTGAGGTGTTTGGTTGTGTACTTGTAATTGATTAAATAAATGCTTAACGGAAAAAAATCCTTAGGGATACATTTTTATAAACTTCTAAAGGCTACTTGAGGACAAGTAAGATTCAAGTGGGGGGATATTTAATGACATCAAATAACGTCACTTTTATAGCATCATTTATCTCATGCAAATGACCCATTTTGTATAATTATTGCAAGAATTGTTACTTAATCGTTTATATTTGAAAATTCCAGTAATTATGGAGTACTAGGTGAAGATTAGCAAAAAGGCACGCATTCTAGAGCTTAAAAAGAAGACATTTGAAGATTACTGTTCTGACATCCTATACGTCGTATCCATCAAGGAAGATACAACGTATCTGTGCCTGCACTTCATAAGAAACCACGAAGATACAAAGTCCAATACGCAGTATCCAGGAGAACTCTATAAGCCGTATTCAATATAAAGTAATAAAATATTTTGGAAGATATCGAACGTGGTTCCTACTCCAAAAAAAACCCCGATACGGCGTATCCATCTCTCTCGATACGCCGTATCGACCAAATTCCAAACAGTCTAAATAGAAAACCTAAAAACGGGTTTTCGGGGTGCTTGATTATATTTTTGATACCCTAACCACAAAAGTTGATTTTCAAAAGACAAGAAGAGCATAAGAGGTTAATCAAAGCTACTAATTCCATAGGAAACACCTTGCCATCTCCTATACTCTTGTAATCGTTTAATTTTTGGTATCATTCGTTTAACTCGGTTAGTTTACCTTGGTTGGATTATTACTTTTGTATTGATTACAATGATTAAGTTAGCCATGATTATGAAGATTTAAATGTTTGGTTTGTTTATATCGGATGCTTAATTTATCGTTGATTGCTTGTTTATGTTTATCAATTCATACTTGTTTACGTGCTTTTGTATGCGACCTATCATTCAACTGGATCTAGTAATATCTACCAAGTTAGCTAGATGTCGGGATGGCTCTCCATATAGTGATTTATATATCTAGATCAATAAGACCACAATTAATGCCATATCTTTACCTTTGGGATATGTGAACAAGTTGGACTAGCAGGTGACCTAGGATCAACAAATAACGTACTGATTCTTTTGGTAAAGACTTAGACAGTGGACTACTAGAATATAAATTGCCATTAAGCAGTAAGTGAGTAAAGTCTCTATGAGCTAGGGTTTAATAAGATCACTATTATTAATCACCTAAGATAGATTATAATCAGCAAATAGGATGCTTTATGCGGATGCGTTTAATTGTGACATAATTCTACGTGTCTAGGTTTTTGGAAAAAGTCTCGTCTAAATCTAGGAATGATATGTCGCCTCGAGATAAGCACACATTGCACCCTAAATAAACAAACCAACGTTTTAATTGGATTAATCACGGTTAATACAGTTTTATTATATTTGGCTAGACCGCTCTTTTATCTTTTTTTTGTCTACTTACGTGTGTTATTGCGTCTTAAATTGATCTAAGTTACCACAAAACCTGTGCCAGTCTCTCAGGCTGAAACCCCCTTATCCATTAGAACTAGGATTAACATAGGTTTAGCATAAGTTTAACATAGAATAAAGTTAACCAAAATATTAATAAAATAAAAGATTAGTTCTCGCTCTTAGTGATCAATACCCTACTTACCACGAAACTCCATCTGATCGGGTACACTGCCCGTTAAAGTGTTGTTTTAGGTAAAGTCGGGAAAATATAAATTTAAAACTTAAAAACATAAATAACACCTACACGAAAACGACACATCAATCCTTCATGGGCATATCAACTTGGTATTCCATAATCCCCAGTAGTTTCTCCATGTTGGAGTTCTTGTCGTTAAGGCTCCCTTCCTCTGGGAAGATGGGGTCATTCCATCATTCGTCCTCATATTGGGCCAACTCCTCGATAGTAGTCCCGACCTTTTCTGCACTCATCTTTCTCAACTGCCCTTTAGTAGCATAGTCCACTGTCCTTTTAAGGGTGTGATCAATGTGGTCATAAAATATTTGTATTTGGAGCCAAAGATCGATACCATGATGAAGGACTTTTTGGAGTAAGTCCTTGAAACGAGTCCATGCTTCAGAGAGAGATTCACCTTGATGTTGTTGGAACATCAAGATGTTATCGGAGTTTAGAAGTCCTTCCCGGTGGAAATAATTGAGCAAGAAAACGGGTAGTAAGATCCTCCCAAGTGGAGATGGATCATGTAGGAAGATGTTTAAGCCAATTGCTAGCTTGATCGCAAAGGGAAATTAAAATAAACACAAGCTCGTCCTTGCCATATTTGCAACATCAAGGTCAAGTAAGTCCACAAGTTTTAGAAAATCCTTAAGATGTTGGTTTGGATCCTCAGACCAAAGTCCGTGGAATGAGCATCTGTTTTGCACCAACCGGATGGTGTCGGATCGCAGAGGCATCACATTGTTCCCATCAGGGAGCTCAATGTTGTTTCGATAGCCCTCGTGGCTTGGTCTGGAATAATCTTCTAGAGTACGAATAGGATTTTCGTCTCCCATGGTGGTCAACAAAAAAGTTTTTTTTACAAAACAAAGGGAACAAAGAAAAGATAGACTACGAGAAAGCTAATTGACAAAAAATAAGCTAATTGACAGAAATTAAATCCTTACTTGATAAGAATCAAGTGAGTAGACCTAAGCTAAATTAAATTCGAAACCTAACTATTCCTCATGTAGCGGCGCCAAAAACTTGATGCAGTTGTTGTAACACACCAGGTAATACAACTCCTAGGCAGAGTACCTAACCGTTGTAGTGTAGTATAGGTAAGACTCGGGGTTTGTTATTGTTCTCTAAGGGAATAGGTTGGGAAGGTTCAAACTAAACGTAACTAACGTCTAAGAAGCAATTAAAATCTCCGTTTGAAAGGGGTTTTGGTTTTAACTAATTAAACTAATAACTAAAATTAAATCTAAACTACTATGTGGAAACTTGTATAGGTAAATAAATATGTTCACTTAATCATTCATGATCCTTAGTTTGCTTCTCCTAATTCTATTGCCTTGTCACTCTTGCGATGTGATGTGTAAGTTTTTCCTAATTCATGAACGAATTACACGACCCCGCCGTCTATATAATATTTTGTTAAGGCAACACACAAGTAAGGTAGTATAAAGACTATTACAAGGCCCCTAAGAGTAAATTACATGCATTAAAATACTAAAAAGGTGATCAACCATAGATGGGTAAGGTAGTATGAAGACTGTTACCGATGGTATCCTTTCTACACAGTTACGTTTCCATAGACATCTTCACAAGCAATTAAGAAGCTAGTTTTCTAGAGCCTAACATGCACATCCATAAGATCTAGCCTAGTATGGTAAAGAGAAGTGAAGAACAATAATTAATCAGATAACACATAGACATATTAAAAGATTAAAAGATAAAGAACTTCACTTATCAAAACATGGAGTTATAGGTTGATACAAGAGGGTTTTCACACCCTAAAATCGACCTAAAAGCTACTAAACTCGTACCCTAATAATGATAATCATATTCCACAAGTTCCACTCTTTAAACCCTAAAAATGAGTTTTTATATATAGAAAAATGACCGCAACAGCGTCGCTTTGTAATCCTGACAGCGTCGCTTCACCGAATCTTCAAGGGCTTCACTATGTCGGTTAAGTCCTGACGCCATCACTTTGATGTTCTGACGCCGTAACAAGTAATTGTGACGCCGTCTCCAGGGTCTGTGTGCCCTTTTCTTCTTCGACTTTGGTGCAGAGTTGTAATCTCGTTCGTTTTTCCCCAAATGAGTCAAAGTCAGGTGTATTTCCTCCAAATGTCATTCAAGTGCTAAAAACACAAAAAGAAATGATTAAGCACGTATTTTAGTGATATTTGCATGATTTATGGGGTTAAATGACCCCGAAAAGTGTATAAAATGATACCTCATCAATGAGCTTGAAAAATATGTTGGTTACTCAAAATGTAATTCTGAAAATTTATGTTTTGTAACCAAGTTAAATAAAAATAGTAAACCAAAAACTTTTTATAAAGCTTCTAAATACTCCCACTATACTGATGCTTTGAATAATGATATGGATGCATTATTGAGAAATGATACTTGGGAAATCACTGAATTACCTAAGGATAGAAAAGCTATAGGTTGTAAGTGGATTTTTAAGATAAAATATAAGCCTAGTGGTGAGATTGATAGATACAAGGCTAGGTTTGTTGCACAAAGTTGTAATCAGAAAGAAGGGATTAATTATGTGAAAACTTTCTCTTTAGTTGTTAAAATGGTTACTCTTAGATGCTTGTTAAATCTTGTTGTGTCTAGTTGTTGGCATGTGTTTCAACTTGATGTGAATAATGCTTTCTTATATTGTGATCTTGTTGAAACTGTGTATATGAAACCACCCGAACCTACTGGTGATAATAAAGTGTGCAGGCTCAAAAAGTCTTTATATCATTTAAAACAAGCACCCAGACTATGTAATGCTTAATTGACTTATGATCTTGTTGAGAATGGTTTAGTCAAAGTAAATCTGATTATTCATTATATACTAAGTCTGATAAACATTTTTTTTTCTTGCTTTACTTGTTTATGTGGATGATATTATCATTACTGTTAATATTGTTCTTGAGATTGAAAAGTTCAAAGTTTACCTTAAGTCTAAATTCAAGATTAAAGACTTAGGAAAGCTAAAATATTTTCTTTGAATTAAGGTTATTGATACTGAGAAAGGTATTTGTCTTAATCAAAGAAAATATGTGCTTGATCTGTTATCTGAGTATGGTATGCTTGCACTTAAACCTGCTAAATTGATTTATCTAATAAGTCTACTGATGAAGATCCTTTGCTTGATAACATTATTGATTATCAGAAGTTAATGGGAAAATTGATTTACTTGATTAACACAAGACCTGATATATCTTATGTTGTTCATTGTTTGAGTCAGTTTATGCATTCTCTATTAAAGTCTCATCTTAGAATTGCTTTTAAGATTTTAAGACATCTTAAAAGTTCTCCAGGTTTGGGTGTTCATATTGTTAAGGACTCAGGTATGAGTTTAAAGGCATATTCAGATGCTGATTGGGCAAAATGTGTTGTCACTAGAAAATTAGTGACTGGATATTGTGTATTTCTGAATGGGTCTTTTGTTTCTTAGAAAAGTAAGAAGCAGAATACTCTCTCTAAGTCATCCACTAAAGCAGATTATGTCGCTCTTGCTTTAGTTACCAAC
>BQNB010002906.1:75095-119760 GCA_026074375.1 Tanacetum coccineum
CAAGATCTACACTATCGGATACACACAATATCCGAATCACACAATTACACAAAATAATCACAATAGATATTTGATACTTAGAAGAAGAGAGGAGAGATCACTAAATAAGAATTCGTTTCTTGGCGAATACGAATGTTCTTCTCTTGCACTTGATTGAGAAAGGAGAGATGAGAAGAAGAGATTAGATCACTTGAAACAAGATCTAAGAATGTTAGTGATCAAGAGATTTAGAGAGAGAAAGAAGTTGTTTAGAGAGAGAGAAAGTTATCTGAAAATTTCGTGCAAAGAGGTCTGATTTTCTGCTGGGAATGGAGCAGTATTTATAGGCAGGAAAACCCAACGATCACTGAGGGCGGTCCCAGATATATTTGGGGGCCGCCGTACCTATAAGGGGCCTCCCAGTAGACTACGCTCTTGTTTTTTTCTTTTTGTGGGGAAGGTTGTATCTGTTATGGAACCTACCATTTTGGGGGGAAAATTTAAATTTCAAATTTAAGTTTTTAATAAAACTTTTCTTTTAATTAGAAAATATTTTGTATAATTATTTTTGTGAAATACTTTTGTAAAAATGTGATGATTAAGAGAAAAACATTTTCTTGATCACTAATCATGCTTAATGATTTGTTTGTTCATACCTTAAGTGATTACTAATCTTAGAAATGGAATTTTACGATTAATAATTTGTAAACGTTTATTTTTATTGTAAACATTTTTACATTTTGTTATTATCAAAACATTGAGAGGTCAAAAAATATAAATAATGTTTTGGACATTATTTGTATTAACAAAACTGAATGTGACTTAAAGAGAGCCATAGAACCATCCAGGTAAACTTGTATAGTAGTACCCAATTACTACCGATTTCTTTTTTCTAAGTAGTTAAATCTACTAATGCCTAAGAACTCATCTCCTCGATCAATTATAGTGGCACATGATCCATTATGGGCCAATGATTGATGAACAATTACTAAAATTGACACGTCTATCATTTTAATTTTTGACAATAGAATGAGATGATGCAGAGAACCTAAATGATAAACATACAAGTCAATAGGATAAGTCTGAGTATTCCGAAAGGCAATACGTAAATCATATTTTCTTTTCTTTATGTAATAAGCAATCCTAAATAGCCGCTAACCCACTTTATAAACAGTTTTGATAAGCAATCACAAGTAGCCTCTAAAATCAATTTCAATAAGCAATTTAAAGCTTTGTTTAATAAGCAATCCCAAACAACTTTTAGCAATCCGACTCTCTAATATTAAAGTATAATCTAGACAGACATGCTTCTAAGTAACAAAGACTAACACCCGGTATGTGTGTGTGTCTATACAGGTGCAACATGTGATTAATTTCATTAACCAAAAAATATTTGCACTGCTTTCCATTCATATACACATAACATCTCTATATTTTACAAATTTAAAAAGAAAATAGACAATTAGTAACCATAATCAAGATGTTATGAAGTGAACCTTGTCTTACTTGCATAGTGATGCATGATTGAAAGATGCAGTGATATCCTTGAAATTGACATTTAGAATGTTATTTTTGATCTAAGAAACAGAGATGCCCGTAATAAGATATTTGAACAAGATAATCTTATAAAGAGACAACATGATTGTACTCGAGAAAATGAAAGTAAAAGTTAAGAACAATACATCAAGTGTACATGGAGGATTAGCAGACTCCTAAACTAACCAACTTGGTTGAAGTCAAAATTTCATGTAAGGAACATCACCATTCTCACTGTTCATAATCTGTCACATTGAACAGAAAATGACAATGTGAGCAAATATATTCTAGGATAAACTCCTACACATGTTTAAGTAAATAGCCTAAGTGAAATCATTTAGTTTAATAAACAAAATCTTTTCATGATTTTAAAAGAGGGTTTGAAAGTTCTTTAAGAAATTTTGTCAAACACCTTACACGCACTCCTTAAGCAACATAAATCCTCATCTATCAACATCAAATTCCTTTTAAATACAATAAATGAATATAGATCTTTAAAAAAAATGCAAAAAATGCAATAATTGTTTCAAAATGAGAAAAGAAAAAACAATTAAGCAATTTTTTTCAAGGTCACTTTAAGTACACAATATGTTGCAAGAAAAATTGCGCACAGTGTAAATGATGGTAACCTGAAAGAGGAATAGCTAGCATATAGTTATACTGCGATTGCTACATCTTTATGTGTAGTACACAAAGAAAAACACAATATCAAACTTAGATCTAATAAAATTATAAAGAAAATAACATCAAAGATTACCTTGTATAGATTTGAGATTGGAAAGTCAATGAATTGCACTTTTAGATGAGATCTGCTTCTTTTGATTGAGAGTGTTTTGAATCGGTTGAATTTTTTTAAAGGTTTTAAATTTTGAAACAACCATTGAATTGAATGGAGATAAGTTGCTATTGATTTGAGGGTGGAAGTCAAACATTACAGAGAAAAACGTCAGGATAAACGCAGTGATTATAACATGTTTGGATTAAATGGCGTGGCATAAATGACATGGCATATATGCCAGCTTGGATTAAATGATGTGTCAAGATTTCAAAAAAACTTTTGTTTATTATATATATATATAGATTATACTCACAAATTTCCAGGTGAATATATAGTTGGGTTATTATTTTTTCATCTTTTCTTTTGATATGATACACTGGTACAATAATATCTTTCCTGTTTTGTTTGTTCTAAAATAATTGTTTAGTTCTAAAAATAATTGTTGAATTTGTTTAATTTTATCATATTACCCTTAGTTTAAATTGGTATTTAAAAACATAAAAGAAAATATTAATTAATTATCAAAGGGTAAAATTGTTTTTTTTTTGCTTTCGTAGAAACTAAAGCAATAATTAAAATATTTTTCTTAAGTGATCCGGATTAATCAAGCAAAAATCTAAAGTGATCCGAATCAATCAAGCAAAAGAAAAAGAAAACGGTAAAAAAACAAATATATGAAATACCATTATAGAAAAAAACCCGACTCGATCCGATCCGAAAAAATCCATTCAATTTTTTTATTAATATATGCACACCCTGTGACGGAATTTTGAATCTGCCACTGGTTTAGGGTATTAGAGTTTCACCATTATAAATAACGGTCATTAATAAGATTATACCTACGGGGTTTACATTGTCTAACAGAATCACAATCTGTATAGATATGATTATACAGTAGAATGGAAATAAGAATAAATTAATCTATCAATACCAATTCTATCGTTTGATTCAATTTTAAACAATTGGGTATCAAAACTTTGACTTGATCAAAATTGATAAAGAACATATCACAAAACAAAAGTTTGTGATTCATAATCACTTTATCTTAAAAAACAAAAAATTAACTCGAAACAACTATTTCCCACTTCATCTTCTTCCAACCGATGATGAAAGAAGATCAACATGAATCAACTTGCATAAAAAATGATGAAAAAAGAAACAATATTTAAAGAAAGAATGAGTAGATGAATATCAACCTAGATCCGATCATTAAATTAAGTATGTTTTTTTAATGTAAAATGAGGTTTTTAACCCGCGCTTTGCTGCAGAGCGTGGGATTTTACGTTATCAATACATATGATCTTAAATGTCTGCTACATTGTACTACACATATATAACATTTGTATAAACCTGAATTGTAGCGATATTAAACATACATGGACAAATTGTATAAGTGGCGAGGTAATGCATCGAAGATGTAAAGCTAAATTTTGTAAAGAAAGTTTTATAAAAAAAGTCAACTTTGTTCCTTAAACATCCCATATTTACATTTAAAATAATATATTCACTATATCTAATATAATAACATGATAACCTCCCATTAAGCCAACTCCACCTCACCGTGCACCAAATCAAATGCATATAATGGTACTGGACCAAAATCTGTTTTAACTTCCTTCACAGGAGTGCCTTCTTCCAAGTACAATCACCTAAGTCAATGTAAGAAGCTGAAACTCCTGCAACCAAGGGTTAAACGTTGTTAAAGCAGCATGTCGATATAGAAGTCAAACATAAAGATATCCAATCACATAAGCACACTGCGATAGTAAAACAGTTCAAAGACTCCTGTTCACCTTGGGTTTCATCACGGCTTGATCCCATGTGTTCGGTCGCCATAGCAGTGCTGAATGTACTCGCTCCAACTTCCCCATTAAATGATCGTTGTTGATCAACTAAACCATGCCTATTCACAGATGTCAGCTTGCCTTTTACGTCCTCTCAAATCGTAAGAATAAGGCACATCTATAAAAACAGAGCCAATACCTTAAGTCAAAACCTGACTCTTCAAAACTACGCACACAAAGACATCGCGCAGATGAAAAAATATCGAAGAAAACAATCAAAGATTCCTATTCACCTTGGTTCTCAGCACGGCTTGATCAATGAGGGTGCTCATAATTCGTAGGAAATTGTTGGAATTTCGAATGTAATTTCCTATGAAAAAAATATTTAGGAAAAGTCTAGGTGTTGGCCTGACTTTTTTTAGTGTTTCCTTTGTTTAGATCATAGCTTAATTGTAGTTCCGACTTATACCATAGGTGGAAAACAGGGGGAATGCAAATCCGTAAATGAGCAAATTTAAATTGCAACAAAAAATAAAATGAGCAAATTTAAATAGTAGTGGGTTGAAAGATCCTCCATGATCTTTTTTAATACATGTTTTGTATTCACATTTACTGATATTATAATCAGTAATCAATCAAGATTAAACTTTGTAATAAAATGTCATGCATGTCATCAGTTTTAAACCTTTTATTTCATTCTCATAATTAGCATATTCTAACACCTAAAAATATGATAATTAAAAGGTGTAGCCATAGATCTGGATATTAGAAAAGAATAAGAATATAATGTTACAAAGTGTTGATTAAAAGATCAGATGGTCAAGCTACACAGTTTTATTTCTGCGTTGAAATTCCAAATCTTGGCATATACGAAACTCATAAACAAAGTATGAAAACAATGTTGAGTGCATAGTACTCATATCCAGTGACCTAATTATCATCTAATCAAAGTTTCCAGAAATAGCTAAATTTAACATCTTCAGTGGAAAGCCAGATATCTTTCCCAATAAGTAAATCGGATTTTATCGTTAGCACCTAAACTAATCACAACAATGTTCAAAATTGCCATTTCACCAATATTATGATAAATCACTAATTTGCACATTAGTAACGGACCTCAACTAATTGCAACAAACACACGTATAGCGAACCGCTAAGTCAGTCTCAACCATAAACTCAACATTGTTACATTTCTGACTGGTCAGCCTTATCAGTTATCAACGTTTTTTAAAATAAAATCACATAATACGTATAGAAAACACATACACAAATGAATGAATGAAAAATACCTCAGGAACCAATGCTTCTAGGAAAATACTTTGAACCCATTTTATTATCCAAATGACCATAGTCAAGACTTGTAGCAAAATACTTCCACTCCCTTTGCCTTGCATACATCATATCAGTATTTTCATTGATACAACCTGCCAAAAACATCAACCAACAGAACCATTAAAGAAAGGCAAGTTCTATTAATATGTACGTATTTACATGTTTACATCAGTATCCAAACACCCCTATAAAACTCGTAAATAGTTATCCAACTAAAAGCGTAAAATTTGAACTTTGTATTTATATCAAACACCACTACGAAATGCATACTTTGCATTTTGTTGTTGTTCGCAAGTTAAAGGACTTATAATCTCGTTGTCAATTTGTTTAAACATGAAGACTGTTAAAAAAGGGACTTTTACACAGAGTTGCATAAAGCGCGGCCTGAAATTCCCGCTACTAAACACTCAAGTCTTTATAAAGCCCGTTCTTAAATAACCTGACCTTTCTACAAAAACTATGTGTATGATCAGTCCTAATGACGCAAATTACACACTTTAGGTGCTGTTTGGACAATATATAAAAACAGCTTTATATAAGCTAGAAGAAGCATAGATAAGCTTGTACGTATTTAACTAATGTATGTAAGGTCAGAGAGAAACGGAACCTTCAAATCGACATGCATCTTGGAAGCCAAGGCTTTAGCAAAATCAGTAACCGCATGTTTAAGATAGAGAACTGTTGGGATTAAAAGTCTTTTTGATGCTATTAAGATTACTACTGCTCAAGTGTATGTTAATACTGCTCTGATGAAGTTAGTGCTGCTCATGAACTTCAAAGAAAATATACTAAGTAGTTACTACTGCTGGTACAAAAGTTAATGCTGCTAGTGAAAGTTACTACTACTAGTACAAAGACTACTTGAAGTTAATGCTGCTGAAGAGTTACTACTGCTCAAGAAAATATTCTAAGTAGTTAGTACTGCTAGTATTAAGTTAGTACTACTAGTGTAAGTTAGTACTACTTACTTGATATGTATTAGTTATTTATAGAAAAGATTTTATATACTTAGGAAAGTATTGTAAGCCGAGTAGGACTCCTTGGTGTATAAAAGGAGGTCCTAGGGCATAGAGTTTTATACGTACCAAAACCAAAAATCAATCTTAGTCGTATAATTCTTAGCTTCAAGGTCTTTGTAACCCTAATACTTTAAGAGTATTTGTATTATTATCCTTAATAATATTGGAGCTTGTTTGTTCATAGAATTACTATTTCATTGATAATTATTCTTAATATTAAAGATTAGATTCCGCATAATCTTTAATACATTCAAACGAAGCTTTTACTATAGTTGTGTTAGATTTATCTAATATAACGAAACCTTAAACAAGCATAAGGAATTTGATTTATTGAAGTGGGATCAACAAGAATAGTGGAGTGTTGTATGTTCAGTGTTTGGTTTATGATAACTTGGACCACGTCGAGGTGACAATGTCCATAATTGACTGTATAGATTATTATCCTTTGGACCTGATGATTCCCCTTTTAATCTCACATTATTTATGGATTTCGGTCTGTCCACTCCTGCAAATGGCAAATGACATCAAAATGTTTGATGAGTAATACTATTATCCTACTGAATTACGCAACAAAATGTGAACAGTATGCTGATCTAGTGGGGTAAAGCTTATGTTTAATAAGTGGCTTGTCTTTTCTAAACATAATTAATATTAATGGTTATTTTTTCTATTTTTTAGGGCTTTGCAAACTTGGTTCAGTGACCTTGTTGTTCTCTACTCGACATTATGTTCCCAACATAGGAAAATATTTTTAGGTTTTAACATATGATGGTATAGAAATTTTTTGTCAAAGTTTCTCCAAAATGCGTTATAATAGGGTGATTTTCACACTTTTTTCAATGGTCTATCTATACCAAACAGATTGTAAACTTGGTTTTGGGAACACGGGTAGTATTTTCTCTAACCCATCATGTATAGTGATTCTTCGTAAAAGTCAGCAAACATTCGAGGAACAAAAATGTAAACTATAACAATCTAATAGAATGCATATTAAATAAACAAAAGTTAACTGAAACATACCTTCTCTTTTTGCTCACCTGCTTTCTGATCTCAAAGCTCATGCCTAATTTGGCTCAAGATCGCAAAAAATACCTAAAATTACATTACACCGACCCTATACTTTTCCAACGTTACGTTTCTTCTCTGCTCCCAATGCCTTACGCGTTCACTTTTTCCTACAACACATATAATTACACTTTAGTTCCATCAGTATGAATAAGTGCATGTCAAAGAAACAACATAATAACTTGGAAAATCGGTGCATTTATTCTGGTAAGTAAGTTTTTATTCGGTCCATTTAGCCTTCCATCATGGTCATTCACTTTCCTAGATATTGTACGAAAAAATGAGCCAGAAGTGTGTACGGAAAAGATGATACATAAAAAAGCATTAAACAGTCAATTAATGAATAAAATGAAACCATGTTTTTCCTTATTGGAGGATCTTTGCTAAAGTGTAAAAAATAGCATTATTCAACAATACTATCAATACCTTACATAGTCACTATGGTTGCGATAGTCAAGTTGCGTAGGTGTCCCAAAATGCAACCATACTCCACAAAACTACACCTAATATAGTACTTCACAAATGCACCAAACCTTTATAAAAATTGTTTTATCCTGCTATCCTTCCCATACAGCCCACCTGTTTGCAGTTAACCCGAAGTTTTTTAAGTAACTATTTCGTCCCAACAGGCCAATAAAACAAAACGAAGCTGACTATGATAACGTCCCAAATAGAAAATCAATGGAAAGCTTACATTAGCTGGAGACGACGTGAAATTATTTGATAAGCCCCAAAACCAAACTATTCCAAACACCCCTAAACCACCTAATGGCTTTTAGCCTAACATTAATTTGCATTCCAGTATAAAAATCAATTGGCCCCAAAGAATCTGAATTTGGCCCATTGACCCGCCAGAGATACAACGTTAGTGAATTCTCTAACTTTCGTATGAAAAATGTCGCCGACTATATCAGTCATGCCTAATGGTGCGAATTATGGATATCTATATATCCATTTGAGGGATCAATCCCAATAATTGCTGTTAAAGCTGCCCTTAAGGTAGTCATTAACTTTTAAGTCATCACAATCTGATTTTCTTTCGCAAAATTGTAGCAATAAGCAGTTATCGAGGACAATGTATATGCCGATACTATTTTGGAGCATGTACTTTACTTCCACAAGTTCAGCACCCAAACGCATATATGAAATTTAATAGATTTTGCATTTAATTGTGATCTCCCTTTATCAAATACACCAATATATCAAATCTCAAGCAAACCTCATAACCTAAAACAACAAAAAAGAGTCTAAATTTTAAGCATCAAACATCAAAGTTGAAAAGATACATTTCAAAAATCAAATTACGAACTAACCTTTAAACCAAAAACACTAAAAGATCACATCTTGAGCTAACCTTTTTATCAAAAACACGTCAGTAGGGGTGCAACGGAGGTGGGGGTACGACGTGAGTGTGCAACGATAGACACCTGTAAAATTTATCACATGGTGAATTATGAAAACCAATAAACTCTTAAAATCCATCAAAACTATAATTAAAATTCAAAAATAATCCTCAAAAGTAATAAGAGATCATGTAAAATCAGGGATAATAAATATACAAAATTGAGTCGAGTATAATTAACTATATAGAATTCCTAAATTTTGTTTTACAACAATCTTCTTATGGATCTTAAAACAGCAACGTGTGTGTATTTATTTTATTTTTAATAGGAAGAGAGAGATGTGTGCGTTTTATATTTTTGATGGGGTGAGTCACTTAAAGGAGATGATACGTGTTAGTGTTTAAGAGCATTGGGGGTAGCTGGCGGGTTTTCTTTTTCAGGCAGGTTACTGGGTTTTCAGGCCGGATTTTCTAGCGAGTTCGGTGGGTTTGCTGGTGTCGGGTCGGTTTAAATAAAGGAGCATTAAATGGCATGGGATTGGGAATACAATCCCGCTCTTTAATAATAAAAGTATAATATCCTCTGTCGTTGGTTGCAACAAATTGTTGCTTTCAATTTTTTTATTCGTGTAATGGCAGTAATTTGGTTGAAGAAGGATGTGATTTTGTTGAAAATCAAAAAATACGTGAGACAAATGTTAGATCCACAAACCAGCCTAATGGGTAAGGAATGGGGTATGCCCTCATATTCGGAAATGATTGCTACATTAATGACTTCAAGCTATTAAACAAACAGCTATATTCGGAATGAAATGATTCCTCCATTCTGATTACCATATACTAAAAGCACCCTATGTAAATAAATGATATGTTAGATGTATGAATAGAAAATATTAATGCTACATTATGATACAAATAAATTATTGAAATATCATAAAAGGCATTTAAGTTTTGTTGGTATATACTTTTAAGAAGATTTCTTTTTGAAAAAGAGTAAAATAATGTAATAGCATCATAAAAAATGTGTAACAACAAACACACATAACATTTGATGACATTTAATAAAAGTTTGTTAACAAAAATTACTTTTTATATTAACACTTATAACATAGGAGATATATGTTTAAAAAACACTTAACAAAAAATATATATGAAATAAGTTAATCTCAATCTCAGATGCGACTATAAGTTTCAATCAGTTTTGATGTCATTTTCAGTGTCCATGACTCCTTGTTGCATTCTTAAGTCCATATGCACAAGTAAAAATCATACTATTGCATATCTACAATCTTATTATTTTTTTAGAATCAACTGCAACTATCTCGTGTCTTTGAATTATATATGGTTCAACAGGAATCTATGTATGGAATAAAATTGTTAGCTAAAAGGATAAGACTACAAACTATCTTTAAGTTTTTTGTTTTTGTAAACTATCAACCCAAATTTCTTTCTTGTTGCAACAAAGAAATGTAGATGATGGGTCGGTTCCACGAGTATATCATGAATATCATCTTTAAAGGGTCAATAACATATATCTTTCATTCTAACCTAAAAAAATAAACTTTTTCATTCTAATTCAAAAAAATTAAACTTTGCACTTTGGTCGTTCTTTTTCTCAATCACCACTTAATGGAAACAACTATTATTTATAAATTACCGTACAGTTTCAACACAACAAATATACCAACAGTTTCAAGAATAATTAAAGATATCGTTTAACATAAATAATATCTTAAGCCACTTAAGATGTGTTTTTTCGTCAAGTTAAGAACCATACCTAAACAATTTCAAATGATGACGTAATGTCTTCAAATAAGAGAGTCTATAAGACTTGTGCAAATGACCAACAACTATTCAGTTGCCCCTTTCACTACAGGATCGATCAATTTTGCCTAATCCAAAATTTTGAAAAATGGTATTTTTTACATTGTAATGGTCTACAAGTTTAACCAAATGTGAAAAACTAAGATAAAAAAGAGCATAATGACCTATGGGTCATTAACTATAAACTCAACAGGAGATGTTGTGTGACTACAAAGTCAAAGGAAGCATCTTGAGTTAAGTTAGCTTCATACAAAGATAGTCTCTCGTTAGCTCCATCAAAAGCAAGTGTTTGCACTTTTTCGGATCACTTGAAACATATTTAAACCAGCATTTCTTAGCTATGGATTATACAAACATGATAATCATAATCACTCTCTAAATACAATCCCAAACAACGTCTTTAAAAACATTATATCTTTACAGCACAATAACATTAGGTGTATGTGAAGAAGAATCATCTGCTGACCAGAAATATGTACCACATATCAGTCACATGAAAGCAAATAATTAACCAATTTTAAGAAATCCACTTTTCATTATTGCCGAAAATATTAGTTATCATGTATTGAATAGCAAGTTTAGTCAAGTTAGGTATGTAATATGTAACCTGGTACATAGTTGAATGCATGCATTCACCAGGAGAGGAAGACACCACCCACTCCATCTGTTCAATCTTCTTACTAGTAGGCAATGAAACGATCTGCTCTTCGTTGTTCTATTCAAAATACAAACAAATGGTACATGTTGGTCGCCGATACTCTATTTTAGCTTCTTATTTCCGGCTAATCAACTAAAAAAACAAAAGTCATACACATTAAGCTAAAAACTAGTTATACGATACATAAGCTAATGTTTGGAATGAAAAGAAAAATGAAAATGCTATCCAATTAATTTTGTATACTGTTAGGTCGAATGAATATTGAATCACACACTAGATATTGATTAAGCTTGAGAGAGTAAAAGAGAAAGGCAAATCTTTCACAATTTTCAAATTTTATAAAGAAAAGAAAAATAGGAGGGAAAGTGAGTTTGTTACGAGCCTTAACCTTCTCATAAGATGGGAAGGGGTATTTATTGGAGGATTCTAATCCTTCATTTGTTTCTAACTAATTTCTAATCAGTCCCTAGAGTTTGGATAGTAAGCTAATTTTCACTTGTAGCTTACTTCTCCTTATTACAAAACTACTTTCAACTTATAAACTAATTGTTGGGAATTACGTTTTCCTAACTTAGTACCGACAGTATTAATAGTTAGTACTGATAGTGATAGTTAGTACTGACAGTACAAAATGTTAAGTACTGATCAGTTAGTTAGTACCGATAGTAGAAATTAGTTAGTACCGTTTAAGAGATATGTATGAATCTAACAAATGGCATAGGAGGTTGGGTCATGTTAACTTCAAAAACTTAAACAAACTTGTAAAGGGAAACCTTGTAAGAGGTTTACCTTCAAAGATTTTTCAAAATGACCACACTTGTGTTGCTTGTCAGAAAGGAAAGCAACACAAGGCCTCCTGTAAGGCCAAAACAGTAAGCTCTATTTGCCACTCCTTACAACTTCTTCATATGGATTTGTTTGGACCTACATCTGTCAGGAGCTTAAACCATAAGACCTTTTGGGTGCCATGTGACCATCTTGAATACCATTGACCACCTGGGCAAGTTTGCTGGAAAATCAGATGAAGGGTTTTTAGTTGGGTATTCTCTACAAAGCAAGGCTTTTAGGGTATACAATTTAGAAACCAAGAGAGTTGAAGAAAACCTGCACATCACCTTTTTAGAGAATAAACCAAATGTTGCAGGGAAAGGACCAACTTGGCTTTTTGATCTTGATTATTTAACTGATTCTATGAATTATCAACCTGTTAGATCAGAGAATCAAGCTAACAAACATGCAGGTCAACAAGAAGCTAATCACAATGCAGGTATAGAAGACATTATTGATGCAGGGGATTCTGAAAAAGAGGATGAATCTGCTCAAGACTGCTTTGTACTGCCAATATGGTCTTCTTATTCTTCAACAATCACTCCTGATTTAAAGACAGATGAAAAGAGAGAAGGTCCAAGAGAGGAAGAACAAGTCTTTTTGGATGAACTTGAAAGACTTAAGAGGCAAGAAAAGGATGCTAATAAGGCAGCTGAAGCTCTCAGGAAGGAGTTTGCACAAGAAACTGAGAACTTGATTATACAAGAAGGAGCTGCTAAGGCTAGCAGTACTAACATTTTTAGTACTGTTAGCACACCAGCTAAAGCTAGCAGTACTAACCTAGTTAATACTGTTAGCACACCAGTTAGTACTGCCAGTCCTCATGAGGGACTATCTCTTTCTGATCCAACAAATCCTGAACAAGATGATTCAGAAATACCTCCACTTGAGGATATTTATCAAAATTCTACTGATGGTATTTTTACTAATTCATCTTATGATGATGAGGGTGCAGTGGCTGACTTCACAAATTTAGAAACTGTTATGAATGTTAGTCCTATTACCACATCAAGGATTAACTCTATTCTTCCTTCAACTCTAATTCTTGGAGATCCACAATCAGCAGTTCAAACAAGAAGCAAAGTGACCAAAAGTACTGGAGCCCATGCTTTTGTAAGTTATATTCAAAAGCAAAGGGGAAATAATCATAAGGACTTCCAACATTGTTTATTTGCTTGTTTCTTGTCTCAAAATGAACCCAAGAAGATCTCTGGAGCACTTGAAGATGAAAGTTGGGTTGATGCTATGCAGGAAGAACTGTTTTTATTCAAGATTCAGAAAGTTTGGATTCTTGTAGATTTGCCTTATGGGAAGAAGGCAATTGGTACAAAATGGGTTTACAGAAATAAGAAGGATAAGAGAGGAGTTATGGTTAGAAATAAGGCAAGGTTAGTTGCTCAGGGACATAGGCAAGAGGAAGAGATAGATTATGATGAGGTTTTTGCTCCTGTGGCCAGGATTGAAGCTATTAGGATCTTTTTAGCCTTTTCCTCTTACATGGGATTCATAGTCTATCAAATGCATGTGAAAAGTGCCTTCCTGTATGGAAAAATTGATGAGGAGGTCTATGTGTCTCAACCTCTAAGTTTTATAGATCCTAAGTTTCCTAAGAAGGTCTACAAAGTAGTGAAAGCTCTCTATGGTTTACACCAAGCTCCCAGATCTTGTTATGCTACTTTATCTACTTTCTTGTTAAGGAATGGATACAAAAGAGGAACTGTTGACAAGACTCTTTTCATTAAGAAGGACAAACATGATATCATATTAGTACAAGTTTATGTGGATGATATCATTTTTGGTTCTACAAAGAAATCTTGGTGTGATGAATTTGAGGCATTAATGAAGAGTAGATTTCAGATGAGTTCTATGGGAGAGCTCACCTTCTTTCTTGGATTACAAGTCAAACAGAAAGAAGATGGTATCTTTATAAGTCAGGATAAGTATGTTGCAGAAATCCTGAAGAAGTTTGATTTTGTCAGTGTTAAGACTGCTAGTACACCAATTGAGACCCAGAAGCCTTTAGTCAAGGATGAGGAAGCTAGTGATGTAGATGTACATCTTTATAGATCCATGATTGGTTCATTAATGTACTTGACTGCTTCTAAGCCTGATATTATGTTTGCAGTCTGTGCTTGTTCTAGGTTTCAGGTCACTCCAAAGACCTCCCATCTAAGTGCTGTTAAGAGAATCTTTAGGTATCTAAAGGGCAAACCCAAACTGGGCCTTTGGTATCCTAGAGTGTCCTCATTTGACCTGGAAGCCTACTCAGATAGTGACTATGCTGGAGCAAATCTTGACAGGAAATCCACAACAGGAGGTTGTCAATTTCTTGGCAGGAGACTTATTTCTTGGCAATGCAAAAAGCAGACAATTGTGGCTACTTCTACTACAGAGGCAGAATATGTTGCTGCTGCAAATTGCTGTGGGCAAGTTTTGTGGATTCAAAATCAAATGTTAGACTATGGGTTCAATTTCATGAACACAAAGATCTACATTGATAATGAAAGTACTATATGCATTGTAAAGAATCCAGTATTTCACTCCAAAACAAAGCATATTGCAATTAGGCACCACTTCATAAGGGATGCTTATGAGAAGAAACTTATCCAGGTGCTAAAAATACACACTGATGACAATGTAGTTGATCTTCTAACCAAGGCATTTGATGTTAGCAGGTTTCAGTTCTTGGTTGTTACTATTGGGATGATAAAACCATAAGCTGCATTGGTTAAAGGGAGGAAATATGAAGTGTTGTAAAGTTTGTATAAAGAAACAGGTTAACTTTAAGTGATGCATTTCCAAAGTTTTGATAGAGTTTAGATAGTCATTGAGAAGAGTTATTAATGGTACTGAAGCACTCCAGTTACCTACATTGTTCACTCTTTGATTGGACAAAGTTAGTACCGCCAGTGCAAAGTTAGTACCGCTGGGCAAAGTTTGTACCGCTTTTGAGACGATAAAGAAAAATACCGCCAAGGGTACAAAGTGTAAATTGAAATGGTTTTCTTGAAATTAGGTCTCCTAAACCTATATAAACCCATCTCAATTGCGCAGTTCCTTACGCATTGTCTCTCTAACATACATTCGCATTTACAAGCCCTAATATCTCTCTTCACGACAATCTCTCTCTCAAGTAAAATGGTTGTTCTTGATTCATGTCTGAAGCATAACATGGTCGCATACTTAGAGAAGTCTAAAGGGAATGCAGAGTTTCACGAGATCATTGATTTTCTCAAGCGAAGTTCCATTCATCATGCTCTCACTGTAAGCTAGTCCACGCGATGTAGTCTGTCTATTATATGCTGAGACATTTGTGTGAGAGACTCGAAATTAATTGTGTGATCTGAACTAGAATCTCTTCGAGAGAGAAGATATAACGTCATGTAGGAAGATGCTCGCTCGGTAGAGAATAACTGATCATAAATACGTGACGCTGGATAGAAGCCTGTGTGAAGTATATCTCGTGTATAGGATAAAGCTGTGCATGATGAAGAACGCTGAGTGTGTGCGGCAATTCTGTGACTGATGGGGGCCGCAAAGGATGTAAGATTGATAGCTCGTATCCTTATGTCAGGGTGTTACTAGTGTGTGTCTGAGAGATAGTAGACGAACGTGCATGGTTTGTGGTGTGTGGTGTTGATAACTGTAGATGTGATAAACCTGTAGTATAATGTTGTTGTGTTGTGTTGGTAGTATGCTAGTGGGTCTCGGGTGTCCTATGTATTTTGCGATACGTGTCGCGAAATCAAATGGTAGTGTTAGCTCGCACGTGATCTAAGCACCTCTTAGGATCAAAATTGCTACCTCAGACGTTGTGTGTTCGACTTTGTGTGGCAACTGGCGAGAGTCGAATGTGTATTCAGAGAAGCTCGTGTCATGCCAGATGGAGAGAGAGGAGTGGGAGTGTGAAAGTGTGTATGGTGAGTTGTGTGGATGTGAGAGATATGAGTGAGTGATGTTCCGTGGGAGAGGAGAGAATGCTAGTAGACGCTTGATAGATGCACTGAGGATGAGAAGAGAAGTTGTGTGTGTGAGTAATCCAAGGCGTTCAGATGTCTTCCTCGCGCCAATATTCGCTACGTCGCTGCATGTGTACATATCGAGCTAGAAGTTGAAGAAAGCGGCTAGTCCTAGGTAACGTGCTATTGAAGGAGTGATGTGAGAGTTAACGGCGTGTGGGAAGTGTGATGAGGTGTGTGTTGCAGTGCTGCTAGTTTTTGTTGTGTTGTGTATGATCTCGCGGCTCCCATAATGTATGTGACATGCTTCTTAGGCCTGACATTATGTTGTACTGTCTGTGCGTTGTTTAGGTTTCAGTCACTCCTAAGATCGTCCTCTGTTCATTGTGTAAGTGTCTGGCAAATTGTTCTTTGTTGTATATCATTTATGGTTAAAAAGGGTAAACATTTTTCAGGGAAAGTCACACTTTATTTGCTTCCTATGTTGGTGCAACCAACTAAGGATGAGGGTGTCACTTCAGAAAGACCATCTGAACCACAACCTACATCCTTTCCTCCTCACCCTAGTAAAGCCAATGTTGAGCCTCAGTCTGACCCATCACCTAGGCCTTCACCTACTACTCATATGCCTGATTCCACTCCAGAGGATATTGTTGGGAATCAAGGAGGTCAGTCATCCAGTGATAGATCCCTTTCAGGGAATAAGGGTGACATGACACTCTAAAGTGTGTATGATCTTTGTATCTCTTTGTGTACACAGGTTACAAATCAAGCCAAGGAAATTAAACACTTGAAGGCACAGATCAAGAAGCTAAAGAAGAGAGCCAAACCTGTTATTACACACCAAAGTGGATGAGAGTGTAAATCTTTGCAGCAAGATTGGCAGAAAGAAATCCTTGAAGAAAAACTGGAATCGCCACAGGAGTATGTATCCAAACAGGGGAGGAAATCTGCCAAAGCTAAACCTTTAGTCCATAAAGATCCATTATTTGATGAGCTTCCTGATGATACATTGGATTATATGGATACTGAAGATGCTCAAGATGTGAGGACGACAAGAGATGTAGTGAATGAAGAGAAGGAGACTGCTGATGACAAAGTTAGTACCGAAGATGCACTTAGTACTGCTCAACAAACTCAACAAAAAGTTAGTACTGCTCAACAAACTCAACAAAAAGTTAGTACTGACAAGAAAAAAGTTAGTACTGACAGACCAAATGTTAGTACTGACAGACTAAATGTTAGTACTGACAGACCAAAGTTTAATACCGGATAGGAAAGAAGATTAGTACGTTAGTGCCCAGATGAAAGAGTAAGCGGCTAGGATTAATCTCTGGTGTAGGAACGGAGGTACCAGTGTCTAGTATGCTCGCGCACATCTCCATACTCACAACTACGAGACAAACGAGGAGCGCGTGCGTTGTGAGTGGGATGAGTACAAGATGATGTTGCCCGTGTCTCTGTGGGTATAGTTTGTGCGTCTGAGAAGTGACACTCTCGCCGTCACAAGACCGCTCTGAATCAGTTTTCAGATAGATGAGTAGGAAGTTAGATGTGAGTCCGTCTGCGTGCGTCTAGAGTAGGAGAGAGAATGTACGTGCTCCTAAGACAGCGAGGGTTGAGAGTCATCTATCTTCGTCGTACCAAATCATTAATGACATTAAAGCTACTTCAAAGATATTGATCCAAAAGATCAAGGGAAAAAGAAAATTGACAGAGGAAGATGACGTCTGATACTGTAATTGAGTTTATTCCTGAAAGTGAAAAAGTTTAAGAAACTTGCTAGGGATGAAGAGATGGCTAGAAAGGTACAAGAAGATTGGGAAGTAGAAGAAGAAGTTAAAAAAGGTAGTTGAAGAAGAAGCTATAAAGACTGCCTTTCAACATGAGTATGATTTTATCCAAGCATGAATTGATGCTGATTAGACTTTCTAGCTCTTCAAGACTTCAAATGCTAAGAGAGATGAGAGAGAGAGCAGTTCACTATGGAAGAAAGAGCATAAGTTCTTCAATGATACAATTGCAGCTCAAAGAAGGTTTCCTTGCTAGAACAAAGAGCTAATTGCAAATCAAGGAATAACTCCTCAAGGACCAGTTTAAGGAATCAGATGATGACTTATTTGAAACATGTTGGAAACAAGAAACACTCAGACCTGAAGAACAAAACTTTTAAAGAAATACAAGCTTTATATGAGAAAGTGAAAAGGTTTGATGAAAGTTTCACTGCCGTTGATTCCACTGAGGATGAAAGAAGGAATAATGAGATGAATGAAGGAGTAAAAGACCCTGATCAGAAGAGTTTAAAGAATAGAGTTTTTGAAGAAACTCCAAAGAAGAGACAATAGCAATTGGTACCTGCTAAGGTAGATGTGAAGAGCAGAGGTACAAAGAGAGAAAAGGTGGTCATTTGAAAAATGATTGCAAGGGAAAAAGGAAAAGACCTCAACAGTGTTAAATAGTGATGATGAACATATAAAATGCCTAAAGATTGTTACATTTAAAGGTACCATAGATAGTGAAATAATGGAGAAGAAATCATTTATTTCTAAGTTGGACAAGGTTTCATCACTAGAGGGGGATTACCTTGTTTTCCACAGAGTCAATGGAAACTTCAGGGCATTCAACTATCTATTAGAGGTATTACATATCTTTGACATGCAAGATTTATTTCACTTGTATAACTTGATGATGGAGCAGTACTCAGAAATTACACTGGAAGGATTTGAGTTGATTCTTTAGGGAGATTTGAAGATAATGATGGAATCCTCAACAGAAGACAATGATCAAAGTGATTTCTAGATGTGATCACAGATTGGAAGATTGTCACTTGGAGATTGTATGAAGCTTGTGGAGTATACATACTAGAACTTGAAGATGGGACAGTCATCCATATGTTAGTTGAAATAAGATATCCTCTTTCTAAGGATTTATTGCAAAGGATGCTTGATCTTGGATTAGAAGTTGAAAGAGAGAGTACTGCTGCCCTTGATTTGATCAGATTTATTAAGCAATAGATTGATGAGAATTAATGATGTAAATGGAGATGAGAAGGGTTTGAGTGTTGGCTAACCACCACACAACAAATGGTCATCAGTTCACCATGCTTAATAGGCATAAGAACTGGCTAGTCTATAAGCAAACGACTTGTGGGTTAAGAACTTCTCAATCCGTTTTATGGTTGACAATTTACCAAAAATTGTAGGGTTCTTAACTCACCTTGCTTCATGGTTAAAAGTGGGTTAGTCCAGGATCAAACAGTTCTTGGTTAAAAGACTACTCAAATTTGTGATAGTGATAGTTTGCTAAAAACTATTATGGTTTATCAATGCACCATGAATCTGGCAATGAAGCATTGGCTAGTGTAAAAGCAAACGGTATTTGGTAAAGACAAATCAATTCCGTTGATGGTTGACAGTTTACCAAAAACTGTATGGTAATTAACTCACCATATTTTTGAAATAAATAGTTGACTATCCCAGAGCAAACGGCTACTGGTAAAGGAAAATCAAATCCGTTTATGGCTGGTAGTTTCCCAAAAACTACAAAGCCAACTTAGTTGGATTGTTGCTGAAAAGTGTTGTGACAAGACAAAAGTTTGCTGATGAAGATGGATAGTGTTTCAAGATCAGATCAAGATGTGTTAAAGTGTTTGGATACATCCTCCAAGAACTTAAGAAGATTAACCTGAAGAAACATGAAGTTAAAAGAGTTCAAAATCATGTTTAGGGGAGGATTGTTGGGAATTATTCATTCCTGACTTAGTACCGTTAGGTATATACTTAGTACTGATAGTTATAGTTAGTACTGACAGTACAAGGTGTTAAGTACTGCCTTAGATAGTTAGTTCCTTGTTAGTATAAGAAATTAGTTTAGTACCGTTTAGTGTTTATGCATGAGATATTATAGGAAGAAGATATTGTATTATCTTTTGTGCGTTTTGTAGCTGTTAGGGTTTATCCTTGGTCCATAAATAGGAAGCCCCGTACGACGTTTAGAGAGAAGAATAAGGTCAATATATATTCTTATCTCGATACATATTCTCAAGTTAGTAATCTGTGTTCAAATTTTACAGATTAATAGAAATCAAAGTTTAGTTTTTCATTGTTTCTTGTTCGTAATACTAATTGTTGTAGATTCCGTATATACATATAAATTATCATATCAGTGTTTTCTCTGTAGTTCAATCTGGATTTATAGCAAAGTGGCTATCACCCTTAGTAGGCTACAAAGATTGTTCAGTCTTGGGACTCACAGTCTGCTTCTTGTTTGTATTGCCAAGATATCTATCTTCTTCTTGTAGAAATTGACATCCACCTGTGTTGATTTTTGTCAAGGCTTGGCTACCTCCATAATCACTATCTATGTGTAAAGCTTTCAAGTTCAAAAGGTGATTCCTCTAGGGTACTTAAACCTTAATTTGGCGTTGATGTTTATGGTACCTAAAAATCCTTTTTCACTGCATTTATCGGGGTTGAGGCTTTTTGGACGTGTCTTGAAAATTTGGCACTAGCCACAAACAGAAACATGAGTGGTATGGCCTTGATGCAATCAGATACATCTAGAGAGCCATTCATTTAGACCTTGTAGATTATTCTAAAGCAACAAAATAATGAAACACTGAGTAGCACTATTGTTTAATGCGGAATCTAATCAATATGCTAAGAAAGAACAATATTGATATCATCAAAGAAAAACACTTTTATATTGAACTTTGAATCTGCCTAGGTTACAGATTATAAACTATGATTACTATTCGATCTCTATGATCTTTTGTAGAACTATGTCTACTAACTATGCTTAGGGATCCTTTTATAGACTAAGAAAACCCTAATGGGCTTTACAAAACGCGTATAAAGATAATGCATATCTTTTCCTAAGATATCTCATGCATATCTTTAACTCTAACTAATTTTTGCGTAAGCAGACTTAACTATTACATAAACAGTATTAACTATTTAATACTGCCAGTACTAACTATGATAAACCTTCTACCACTACTAACTTATATACTAGCAGAACTAACTATAATACTAACAGAATTAAGTCTGTTATACAAAATTCCTAACATCTATATAAGAAGTGAGCTTATCACATTTCCTGGATTTTAAGAAGCCCATAATAGGTAGGGTCTATAAGAAAATCTAGACATCCCTCAAAATAACTTATTTAGCTTTGTTTACCGTCTGTTAATCCAAAATTTATGTCGCGTTACTTGAAGACTTGAAGCTGAAATAAGCAATTGTATGTATATTATTAGTTAGTTATTGCTTATTAAACTTATGGATTATAGTTAATATCATGCATTTGATTAGTTCAACTTTGGAAATGGCATCAAGTATAGTTAACTAAGTTTTTGTTTTTAGTTAGACAAAATTTAATTAGGGTTTTGTGATTAATAAAACAAGTTTTATAATTTCTTTTATTTAGAAACTTTGCACCATTCTTTCACCATGTGTTATACCATATTGCTTACATATATTATGTTAGATATGAGTAAAAGACCCGGTCACCCCGTATATTTATTATTTATAATAGCTAGTAGTTTATTAGTTAATAGTACATTTTTTGGTTTTTAGTCGGGTACAAATACCTAGTATATTGTAAGTACTATATATAGTCTCTTCCAACTTTGGAAGAGACAAGCTAAGTCAAATAAACATTATCACAAAGAAATCCACACGTCTCCCTCATCTAAACACTACTTCCTCTCTCTAGTGTTTCTCTCTCTAGAAAACTAGCTAAACCAATCGAATCATTACCCGTAGGTATTTAAAATTAAAACGATCCTACAAACGGCTATCAGACCATAGGATTGGATTCGTGATTGGATTTGCGTGTGAGATTAAAAGAACTTCAAATTTCGTGGCTCATTTTGCGAAAAGTAACAAAACAAAACCACGACTCACTTCTAGGATTTTTGGGCCTTATTGAGCTTTGTTTAATCGTGCTACATCTACTTGTTCTACACATCAAAAATCTTGCTCTCTACTTGTTCTACACATCAAAAGGTTAGAGTGTTACAAATTTCGTGGCTAATACAAGCTTAGTGGCTTTTAAAGCTTAGTGTTCTTCGTGGAGGGTTGCTTTATATTGGACGATTCTCAAAGAAATACGAGTTAATGTGTGTTTAATCATCATATACACACTTAATATTGTATGTTGTAACCTACTTTCGTGGCTGGAAAGATCATATGGCTTGATTTTGGTTAATTCGTACAAGTGTTCTTCGTGGAGGTTTGCTTATTTTATTATTGTTCTTCACGGCGAGTTGACAAGGTAGGGACAAGATCCGGAAATTTAGGAAAAAGTCAAAGGCGAGTTGCCAAAAGTCAAAGGCGAGTTGCTTAATTTTAATAATTATATTCGCGGCGGTTTGGTTAAATTTGGTGGCGAGTTGCTTGTTCGCGGCGGTTTACACAGGATAGTGGCGAGTTGGCTTGAAAATAATAGCCGGCGAGTTGGTAAAAGGTACGGCGAGTTGCTAAAACACACGGCGAGTTGCTAAGATTATAGGCAGCGAGTTGCTCACGGCGAGTTGCTTAGTTTATTGGCAGCGAGTTGCTCACGGCCAGTTGATTATTTTATTGATCCAACGAGTTAACAAAACTAGGCAGCGAGTTACTTCAAAACCACGACGGTTTGCCTAGTAAGATCTTGGCGGCGAGTTGGCCTGTTAGGCAGCGGTTTGCTCAATCAATAGGAGGCGGTTTGGTTGATTTCAAAGCGGCGGTTTGATAGAAACATACATGCAGCGGTTTGATTTAAAAAAAAAAAAAACAACTCGCCGTTTTGAAATCCAGACGACACCCCTTTTAGCGACACTTTTTAGCGAAAAAATTAAGTATTTTGTAATCTTTTTTCTATAGTCTTTTTAACTTATTTTTACATCAAATTCTATTTCGGTCGAAACCTTTTTAGCGACACTTTTTGGCGGGGGGAAATTATGTAAATATAATTTTTTTTTAGCCTTTTTAGCTTTATTTTTAACAAATTTAGATTTTGGTAATAGGGGTAAAATTTATTTTTTTTCATAATAATGCCGCCCAAATTTCAAACAAATAGTCAACAAACCAAATTTTCACAAACCAATTATTATTTACGGTTATTTCTAATGATTTTGTAAAATCCCGGTAAACTTCTTATCGGTGTAAATCTTAGACTTGTAAAATCCCGTGAACGTTAATTGCATTCATAACCAATACATCAAGATGTCTAAATTGTCAGAAGATATTTGGTATGCCGGTTCTGATTCACCCCACAATGCTTGAAGAACAGACTTTGGATCTTGGCAATAACGATTCGTCTATATTGTCTGGGCAAAGATATTCGGATGAGAACATTTATGAAATCAATTACTGAAGGTCCATTTCAAATGGGAACGTTCATACAAACTCCTGCTGAAGAAACTGAGGGTGCACTTCAACTAGGTCCAGGAACGTGCTAGAGTCTTTAATACCTTTCTGCTTGAGAAAAGGATAAGGTATAAAGCTGACTTTCGTGCTTACGAATATTCTTACTTTCAAGGTTATTAAAAAGACATCTACACACTCATCAACCATTATACTGACGCCAAAGACATTTGGGACAATGTGAAGATGATTCTGGAAGGTTCTGAGTTAACAAAGGATGACAGGGAATCACAATTATACGATGAATTTGAACGCTTCTGTCAAATCAAAGGAGAGACCATTCATGTTTACTATGTTAGGTTTTCGAAGCCTTCATTAACGACATTGAGAGAAACACAGAAGACATGTCCAGAATGCAGCTTAACTCTAAGTTTGTGAACAACATGTTACCTGAATGGAGTAGATTCATTACTGAAGTCAAACTAAACAGAGGTTTGAAAGAGTCTAACTTTGATCAGTTATATGCCTACTTGAAGCAACATGAGGTACATGCAAATGAGAACAGAATGATGATGGAAAGGTTTATTCAACCTACTGATGACCCCTTGGCACTAGTGTCTTACTGCAATCAAATCAGAAGTATCCACACACTCATTCCGAGTCTCTTTTACACAATTCTCAAATCAACCATCACTTGTTGATAACTGTCAAATGGACACAGGAAGCACTTCAACGGATAACTTGATTGAAAGCCTAACCAACACACTTGCCCTCCTCAGAACGTCTTCTAATGCAAGGAACAAAGCTACAGTTCAAGATGCAGTGTTGTTGTTAGGATGTCGTTGATAGTACAATGTGAATAATCAAGGAAGACCATTTCAGAGGAACAATGCAAGAGGAAATGTTGTAGCGGGGAATGTGTGGAGGTCGAAACAGAGTTGGAAAACATGAATCTGGGGTCAAGCTAAACCCATTATGTGCTACAACTGGCAAGGAATCGGGCACATTAGCACGAGGAATGTCCACAACCAAAGCTGTCTTCAGGATTAGACTACTTCAAAGACAAGATGTGTGGTGAGAATTGCTCTTGAGAATTGCTGCTTGTTAATGGTTGAAGAGCAGTTGTTGTTTCCTGCAGGAAGAAAGGTTCACTAATTTTGATGAAGATGGTGGATGATTTGGCACTCAATGAGGCCATGTCTTTTGAAGTCTGATCAATGTGATGCATTCGATTCTGATGTTGTTGAGGCTCCCACCACACAAACCATGTCATGGTAAATCTTTCATCTGAGATCAATCTACGATGAAGTCGGGCCTTCATATGACTCGAATCTCCGTTGGAGGTACAAGATTCATGATACCTTTGTAGATCTATGGAATTGAGTATCATGAATGTACACGAGATGCAAAGCGTGTTACAAACAACTACGTTGTTTGATTCTGATGCTTGACTATACGAGTGATAAGTAATATTATTCCGTTCATGATCAGTATGTGGAAGACGCGAAGAACATTTGTACAAATTTATGTATCTCTGTACAAAATGATGCATAGATGTCAATTCTCGATAGTGAAATTGCATGAACAGGGTTGTACATGTATGGTCAGCAAATAAGCAGGTTAATAAAGTAGTTAATGACACATTGATTTGAACTTGCGAGATATAAGGCACTGGTCGGGGTGTATGAACAACGGGCTAAGTTTGACTTACTGATAGAGAACGACAAGATTTGATTGAACAACATGAGAAAATAATTATCTTGACGAAAATCGAAAAAGAACTTCTTTAAAATCTGGAAACTTCATTTGCACATTGCAACTTCGTTCTACCCCTTAAAATATAAGATAATGAGGGAAGAAGCGATCATTTTGAAAAAAGGATTTTAAACAAAAAGAAGACAAATTCCTTGAAGAGTTTTTAGACATTAAAAGGCTAAAAGAAAAGGTTGAAGATAGATTATACAAACAAGATCAGTCTGTTCAAACGGTTCACATGATAAGTTAAACCAAAATCATTTTTATGATGAAAAGAAAGAACAACTGGTTAGCGATAGGCTACAATATCCTTTGTCTACCGTGCAAAGCAAGTTAACTGCCCTCCGATATGGGTGCATGTATTAGTTCATGTCAATCATGCACGCCTGTTGTACATGACTCAAAGGATACTCGGTGAGATATTCTGAGATAACTAGGAAAAGAATGCTTGAGAAAATGAAAAGCCCTCTATGTGTGGAAAATAAAATTAGGATTGCCCCCCCAGATTACACGAAAGAGAACTTTCTTGCAACCTTTGCTCCACAAAGAAATCTGACCCCAGAACAGATATTTTGGTCCATAGATAACAACAACAGGAAAAGGCTGGACCTTAGCTCCCAAACCACTTTTCAGCATTGACAGTGTGTCGCCCCCCATATATCCTGTAAGCTTGTCCCAGAATTCTTCCAACTAAAAGTCAGGTGTAAGATTAATCTTTATGTACTCACACAACTTTTTTGGAATTTGACAAAACTTGTAAAAACTAGAATCACACCATCAGGTCTTTAGAGGGGGAAAGATGGTTTTGAGCAACCAAAAAGATGTTTACTCACTGAAGTTATTCATTTTTCAAAACTCTTAAGAACACTTTGTTGGGAGTTCAAACAGCCTTTGTTAAGGAAGTTAAGTAATGGAGAAATTTTTGATTTCAACTGAATAACGAAGTGGACAAGAATTCTGTAGACAAGCAATGTGACTGAATTGAAAAGAAAAAAACCTTTCTCGTTGGAAATGAGAATCTGATTGTTATTGTTTGTCGACTCAACTGCTGTATGATGTGGCAAAAATCACGTTTGTCTAGATCTTGAAGGCTGAGTGTCTAAAAGTTCATGATGAGTCAAAAACTTATTTCAAATTGAAAGGAATACTAAATTTGCAATTAAAGTATCTACCATCTTCAAGAAAGTTTTGATAATAAAAAAGTCAACAAGCATCACAGGAAGCTCCGATTTTAGATCATTCTTTAAAATCAAGAACCTCGGAACATCAGATTCAAGAAAAGGATAACGTGATTAGACACTTAAAAGATCGAGTCGCTAATGTGAAATGACAGAAGTCGTGTGCCTTATAATGCTATAGATGTCACTGCTCTTGTAGAACAAAATGATTGCTATAGAGTAGAGCTAGAAAAGGTTCAAACCAAATTACAAGGAATTGTATGAATCAATTAAGCAGCGCGCTGTGTTCACACAAGTGAAAAGACATCTACATGTTGAATGAGTTTATGAGAGGTCTAAAAGCTCAATTGCGAAGCAAAGAGCTTGTTTCATAGTGACTATGTTCAAACAAAGTTCTTGCTCCTGGCAGGTCTTATATGCCATTGACGTTTAAACCCATCCCTCTCCCTTAAGAAAAACACTAGGAGTGCTCATTTAAACTATGTCAAACATTTAAGGAGAGTGTCTAGAACCGGTTAGGGGGGATTGTAGTGAAGCTTAGAGTAGTTAAACCACTGGATAGTTCACTTAACTATGCTTGCCAATACACTAAGTTATCTCAAGAATTGTTAGAATGTGTGATTGGCACTTGCCCAAAAAGTTTCAATGAAGAGATAAAAGGCCCCTCTAACTGTTACTAGGTAAAAAGCAGTTATTTTAGTGAGCTACAGGAACCTCATCTAGCAACACACAGAAACACGAAGTGCACCAAAAGGTTCAACAAACTAATGTCCATGTGATTCATTCTACAGGAGTAAACACTTCCACTGAAGCAAGCGGATCAAAGCCTAGAGGCAATACAAAGAAAAATAGGATCCCGCCTGCTAAGATGAGGACTAAGAAGAAAGTAGAAGTTCACCATTAGGGACAATAGTCAGATTATGGACATAAAGTGAATCGGGTTTTGTTCTAGGCATTAGCTCTAAGCGTGTTGTAATTAATTCGAATTCTGAATCTGTGTGCAAAAACGGTAACAAAATGTTTAAACTCTGCAATCATGAATGTGAGTTGTTAATATTTTGAGCTCTGTGAATGCTACCCCCACTGTTAAAATTTCCTTGAATAAAGGGAAGCAGATCTAGAAACCAAAAGGAAAATTGTCTGATAACAGTTTAAACAAGACCAAGCAGATCTGGAAACCAAAAGGCAAACTGTCTGATAACAGTTTAAACAAGACCAAGCAGATCTGGAAACCAAAAGGCAAACTATCTGATAACAGTTTGAACAAGACCAAGCAGGTTTGGAAAGCAACGGGAAAACTCTTTGCTAATGTTGGTTATCAATGGAGATCCACAGGAAAGAAAGTCGCCTTAGGAAAACTTAATTGTGGTTATCAATGGAGACCCACAGGAAAGAAATTTGCCTTAGGCGAACTGTGCCCTTTAACTAAGCTTTCTGTGCAATGTTCTATCATAACAGCTAACCAACAGGACCCCAACACAAATTGGGGATCTGAAGTTCCAAACCCTCCAAATTCGACTGTTTTCAATGCAGGTGGTACAGTCATCTGCGGTTATCTGGACTCAAGCTGTTTCAAAACTCGATTTAGATGAAGAATATTGATATGCTCCTTGTTACGCATCAGTTCTAGGCCCGAGCCTAAAATGATGTTTGGACAAAACAGTTCAAGCCTCGTTCTTCATAAATTGATGTCTGCTCAAATCAGTTCAGGCCTCGCTCCTCAATGTCTTAAGATGTTTGATCACAGCAGTTCAAGCCTCGGTCTTCATTGTCAAAAGACGTTTAAATAAATCAGTTCAAACCTCGTTTCTCAAATGTCACAAAGGCGTCTGCTGGCATCTCTTCAGGCCCCGTTCCTTAAAGAGAAGAAAGGTGTACGGTTCAGTGCGCTTTATCTTCATCAGAAGAGAAATCTTCTTGTTCTTGATCATTCTCATCAACAAGTTTCATATTTTTCCATGCTCGTTCAGTCGTTAAGTGGATCAACGTAGATGAGCTGGTATTTACTTCACTAGATCAAAAATGGCACTCACTAAGCAATTTTTGGAAGGAGAATAGTGAATCTAATGTGATCAACATGGTTAAACTTGGTCTCTCAAAGTGTATGAAACGATCGAATGTGAAAAAGATGTGAAAAAGAAGAGATGAACAGATCCTTCATTGCTCGGAGTGGTTACAGATTAGAAAGGGAAACCTTCTCTTGGATCTACAGAAGTTGCAAATGAATCCTATCTTCCGCATTTCAGTTGATATCTTTGTTAGGGCATTCACTACATCAGCAAATGTCCCTCACTCTCTTCTATCTATATTCAGCTATTCTGGAATACTCTGACTCATGATGCAAAGACTAGGGTTTATAGCTTTCAAGTCAATAAGCACTGGCTTACTCTGAGTGCTGATCTTCTTCGGAAGGCCTTAGAGATCACTCCTGCATGACAACATCGTCCCTAAACCAGACTTAGCTTTGGAATTGGGTAAATCTATCAGCTTAACTGAAGTTGAAGAAGAAGCTGTTGCAAGAGAAGTTCATGCTACTCATGCAAGAATTGTGTCTGAATCTGAACCCGAGCCCACACAAACAAGACAGTCTGGTATTGCTTTCAGAGATTCCTTTATTTGTGTCAAAGAAGAGGTCTTCTGATTCGTCTAAAAAGTTCAAGGGTATTCAAACTCTTACTCCTGCTAAACAAGAGGCTGCTGACATAATGAAAGCTCTCAAGGAAAGCAAGAAAATGAGCAAGAGACAGGCTTGGAACAGGGAGGCTTCAAATGAAGGAAACTGGTAACTACTAGGGGTTCTCCTGATGAGTCACAGTCGTCTCTTAGAGCCTCAAGTGAAAGAGGAAACTGGAATCCAAGCCAGGGGTTCCTGATGAGGAAAAACTAATTCTTAAGTGGGAAGCAGATGTGGACAGTGAATATTTTGACAGAGATGATAATGCTAGGGATGATAATGAGGAAACTAAGCCTGATCATGAAGAAATAGATAAGTAAAAGATGAACCGAGAAAAACTACTATGGAAACCGAAGTTGAATCCATGGTCACTATTACTATCCAACAAGTTTCTTCATCTGTTCCTTTACTGATACTTCAGTCATCGATCTCTCATAAAAATCATATACCTTCTAAATTTTGGTGTACGATCATGGATAGGGATGCTTCTAAAAAATAGTGGCTTCTGAAGGATATGAACATTGAACTGATGATACCCAGGTTGTTTCAAACTTTAAACAAAGTCATGTGGCTCTTGCTGGACCAAACCCTGAGCACATGCAAGATGTCTTCCTTGCTACTAATTACCCTAAGGGAGGAGCCAGTTCACGACCCGAGCCTTTTATGAATGACCCCTGGACAACTCAATTCAGGGCTTGCCCCATCACATGTCCCTGCAACTATAAACATTCCACTGACAGATAAAGATCTGGAGATTTTATTCCAACCGATGTTCGATGAATACTTTGAGCAATCTACAGATAGTGAACCAGTACCTACGGCTACTGTTGTTAACGCGCCAATTGTTTCTACGAATACATCTGTTTCTACATCGATTGCTCAAGATGCACCTTCTACAAGTCATTCACTGTCATCCTTACAAGTGCATCCTCCAGTCTTTCCTCAAGGTGTTGCAGCTGGACCAACTATCGAAGACACCTCAATTACTCAAGCTGACCTTCATCCCTCAGTTAACCCTGTTGCTGGAGAACCTGGTTATGCATAGTCAACATCAGGGGATGTTAGTTTAGCTGAACCCAACCAAGTGAATCCAAAACCACCGGATCATCTCAGAAAATAGACCAAGATCACCCTCTTGATAATATCGGTGGTATCCTTCTCATCCGGTTAGCCCCCAGAAAACAGTTAGCTTCGATGGTTTGTGGGTGTGTTACCATTTACCGTACTGTCAAACGTCGAACAAAAGAACTTCAAAAATGGGCCGTGAATGAAGATAGATGGTTTGAAGCTATGCAAGACGAAATTCACGAATTTGATCGACTTAAAGTATGGGAACTAGTACCACGCCCAGACTATGTAATGGTTATTGGTCTCAAGTGGATTTACAAAGTCATGCTTGATGAGTATGGTGATGTTCTGAAAGACAAAGCTCGGTTAGTAGCAAAGGGATATCGTCAAGAGGAGGGTATTGATTTTGAAGAATCGTTTGCACCCGTTGCACGGATAGAGGCCATCAGAATATTCATTGCCAATGCTGCAACCAAGAATATGATCATCTACCAGATGGATGTCAAAACTGCTTTTCTGAATGGTGATCTTCAAGAAGAAGTCTTTGTCAGTCCGGGGGGGGGCCGGGGGGGACAAATAAAAATAATGGGGGGAATTTTGAAGACCAGGATAATCCTACGCACGTTTATCGTCTGAAGAAGGCTCTTTATGGGCTAAAGCAGGCACCAAGGGCGTGGTATGACACACCATCAAAGTTCCTTTTGGCCAACAATTTCTTCAAGGGTGCCGTGGATCCAACGTTATTCACACGCAAATCAGGCAAACATATTCTACTTGTTCAAATATACGTAGATGACATCATTTTTGCCTCAACAGATCATAATGCGTGTAACATATTTTCCAAAGAGATGAGCTCCAAATTTCAGATGTCGATGATGGGACAAATGTCGTTTTTCTTAGGACTACAAGTTTCTCAAAGTCCCAGAGGCATCTTTATTAACCAAGCAAAAAATGCTCTCGAAACCTTAAAGAAATATGGAATGGATCGCTCTGACCCTGTCGATACACCAATGGTGGATCGATTGAAACTGGACGAGGATCTCATGGGGATTCCAGTTGACCAAACTCGATTTAGAGGAATGGTTGGCTCCCTAATGTACCTTACAGCCAGTAGACCAGACCTTGTATTCGCTGTGTGCATGTGTGCTAGATATCAGGCTAAGCCTACCAAAAAGCACCTTGAAGCAATCAAACGTATCTTTCGGTACCTAAAAGGAACCATTAACATGGGTCTTTGGTATCCGAAGAACAATACTATGTCACTAACAGCTTATGCAGATGCGGATCATGCGGGATGTCAGGATTCCGAGAAGAAAGTACGTCGGGTGCTAGGTGAAGTGCTCAGTCTCTTGGAGATAGTTGGTTAGGCTGGTCATCAAAGAAGCAAAGATAGAACGGTCTTCTCAACAAAGTGGCGGAATACATTGCAATGTCTTGAAGCTGTGAATCAAAATCCTTTGGATGGAGATCTCAGTCTAAAAGTCTACGGCTTTTTGTTCAAATAAGATTCCTCTGTTCTGTGATAACAAAACGGCCATTGCTTTAAGCTGCAACAAATGTTCCAGCACTCATGATTTAAGTCACAACTCGACATACGACACCATTCATTCGAGAGCAAGGGAAAATGGAGTGGTTAAACTTTTAGTGCGTGGAAACAAACTATCACTGGCAAGATATTTCTCACAAAGCCTTACCAAGAGAACGGTTCGAAATTTCTTTCTTCCACGCTTAGCATGATGAGTTTGACCCTGCTAAACTCTAAACGTCTTCAAGAAAGGAAAGGATGAGTAAAACCAATTGCTTCCATATATTCCTTTGTTAAAAAAAAAAAAAAAAAAAAAAATAAAAAAATAATAAATAATAATAATATTAATAATAATAATAATAATTATATTTATAATAATAATAAATAATATATATATATATATATATATATGTATATATATATATATATATATATATATAAATAATAATTTTTTTAATGCTTCTCATAATAATAAATTACTTAGGGAATATTTTAAGTCATTTGGAATTACTAGATGGTTTGCAATTACTTCAAATTGCAACCCGTTCTATTTGGAGGAAAGGCTTGTCGTTGAAATGGGACCAAACAGTCCTAACAAGGTGTAATTAATTTTACTCGGCATGGATTTACCTTTATATCCATGCCAATTTGGATTAATGTAGTTTCAGTGCATTTTTCTTAATGGAAGAGAAGTTCTCCTGTTTGATAACCAATAATTTTCTTTATTGATTCTTCAAAAAATTATTGTGTTAACACGGGGGTAAAGTGTTGTTTGAAAATCATTCGGACAGTTTGACATCAATCAATGACTACAACTCTTTTAATAGAAAACGGGTCATCAATTGAGGGGAGAGTGTGGTTCAAATTTAATGTCTGGGTGCTGATTGGAAAGTGTTAACCGGGGTCTTGGAGAGGACAAAAGAAGCTAAGGACCAAATCTTCGAGCTCTCACTGCATCAGCTGATGTTCCTTCTAGTGTTACAGAGACATCTGATACAACATCAACACTTCAACCACGACGACCTCCACTACAAACCTACAGTTCATCAAGATATTTGGTAGAAAGTTAAAGATCTGAAGAAACTTCAGAAATCTCGAATGCTTCATTAGTGGAAGGCTCAGAGATATTGGCTACTGTCTAATCAAGAGAAGTGGATGATATTTATCATTCCAGATTAAGGTCATATCATCTGTAATGAAAACATACATATTGATTACATTAGTGATATGTGTCGTCTATGATTTTTTTCATGAAGTTTTCATTAAACTTTAAAAACCGGATTTTGGTTTAACGAAAAATCTTTCAGAAATTTTCAACTCTCACATCTAACAATTTACCCTCACACCGGATTGAGGGGGCGCATTATATGTTCAAACACGGCTGTGAATAAATAGGCACACTTTTCTCCTAAAAATTTTATTAACATATTTAAATCAAAGTGATATCCAAAATGTCAAACGGTTTGAAATTTTTGATAAGGGAGAAATGTGATTAAAATATTTATCGTGATCATATTTACTCAAGTGTATTCTCCACCATTCATGTGCTAAAAACAGTTTCGAATTACCGGATGCCACATGTTGAGGGGGAGCTTTCTGAATGCAAAAACAATCGGGTACTAAACACCTTTGATGTTATATTATAATACCTGATTGAGTTTTTCAACAGTGATTATTATGCAAGGTGAAACTGTACAAAATGGACATGACATTGTATTTACTTTTATCGAAGTTATAGGATCGGTAAAGGTTAGGTGACTAGTTCCATGATCCTGCCAGAATCGGAGGCGGATTACCCAGGGACAATCCACTAGTTAGTATTAAAAGTCCTTAGGTACATGATTGAAAAGGAGTAAAATGTGTGAACTAGGGAATAGTGCCGACTTAAGATGGAGTAGTACTGGAATATACCCAACAAGGTGCTAGTCATGAAGTCTCGGTAAGCATTGAAGGGGTTGAAGAATGAAAAAGAATTGTACGGATAAAGGGTGTAAAGAAAGAAGCCCTCCATACTCTTAGGCAGAATCCGGGTCAATACATATGCTGTCAGAATCACAAGTTGATTGCTGAAATGGAAGTCGGACATCATGGACCCAGTGAGGCAATGCACAACCCTTCAAGCCATTCGATGTTTCTCTTGAAGAAACTGTCTCATTTGTCCGGAGACTTAAACAATGATACTACTTTCAATCTACTGACTCACTCACTCCGAGTTAGTCGGTATTGAAAAGGTGGCAGTCAGCTCTAGCCTTCGATCACTAATATTAAAAGGCACTTTCGGTTGAAGCCAGAGATCATCAATTAATCTCGTTAGGACACATTTCCAATTATCTTGTCTTTCACACACTGTGGAAACAAGGTTATCTTAAGAGTCCTACGCATTATCCTTGTGATATTGCCAGAACATCCGAGTGATACGAAGGTACTCACTATGAAGATAAAATCCTGCTAGAGCCTACATCAAACAAGCTCTAGGTAGGTGACTTGTGGCCGATTCTACAAGAATCAAACTTGTGTCAACTGGAAAGAAACGATGGTGCGATTCTACGTGAATCAAACTTGTTCCAGCATAAGAATTGACGGTTATTGAACATTTGACAACCAATCAAAACTATCGAAGTGTTACAAAATATTTAATTATTTAACACTTAGACTGATTTTTTCAAATCAATTTTCTCTTTATTGCTAACTGTTTCATTACAGGATCATTTAAAGATGGAGATGGAGATGGAGATACCCAGTTCCAGGAATGTCAAGTTAATAACCGAATGCTCAGACACGACCTACACTTGTTATGAAGTTATGAAAGATCTCATAAAGGTGTCAAAGCTTCCGCAAACTCTGATATCATATTCTTCTTCACAAGTACACAAGATGGCACTAAATTACTAGATGATGAGAGATTAAGTTTGGCTGATGATCTCAAGAAAGCTCATGATCAAAATCAAAACAAGTCAAAGTGAACAAGCTCAATTGTTATCTAAAGATCACTACAACAAAGTACTAGATGTAACATGAAGAATCAAAAGACTGCAAGCTGTAAGAGCTTAAGTCTAGTGTTTTCAAGGGTGACCTCCCTTAGGGGGAGATTGTTAGATATGAGTAAAAGACTCGGTCACCCCATATATTTATTGTTTATAATAGTTCTGTATAGTTTAATAGTTAATTAGTTGATTTTCGGTATTAAGCCGTGGTACTAATTCCGGTATATTGGTAAAAACTATATAAGCCTCCTATCCAACTTTGGAAGAGGCAAGCTAGTCATTTCTTTTCATTTCATAGAAACACTTTCTCTCTCTAGAATATTCTCTCTCAAGTGTTTCTCTCTCTAGAAACTAGCCAAACCACTCGAATCATCACCCGTGTTATGATTTAAACGATCCTACAATCTGCTTGATCCATCAAACATCAATTTGTAAATATTTTTATTCTCTCTTTATTTTTGATTTATAAAAAAAATTTGAAAAAGAAAATACAAAAATATAAAACCAACAAAAAGAAAATAGAAAAATATAAAACCTAGAAAAACAAAATATAAAATCAAAAAAATTTCAAAAAATACCAAAAAGAATCTTCTCGACATGTCTCTTGGAATCGATAACATTTACGTACCTAAAAATGTTGGTGTGACATCACACGGACGTGTAAATGAAGTCTCGAGAGCTCGAGTTTCATATGTTTCAAAACATGTCATTTCTAAATTTTCTTCTTGACTTATGTACATGTCAGTGCATAACTCGGTCCCGAATGTAGGGAGTTTTTACGCTTAGTGCGCTTATATAAAATGAAGAGAGTCTTTATCATGTTTTTTAAAATCGTTGAACACAATTTTTCAAAAAATTTTCAAAAAGAACTTTCAATGTCAAAATTGTCTACAATATAATTTGTGGTATTTTCCATAAAAAGTGTGGTATTTGTAGATAGATAATATTGTGTGTTCAAACTCCTTCTCGAATAAGTTTTTAAAGAATTGTAGTTCGTAGCATAGTCATTTTACGTGAATCAATTTCTGGGGGGAGCTTTTGTAACAAAAGCCTTATTATGTGTCGGAAAACATCTCATAAATGTTAATTTTATGTATCCAAACACATTCTGTGAAATTAAAATGTGGAAACTTATAATGTCAATTATTAATATACACTGTTCACTAAGGCATCTCACTCTGTCTTCAATATTTTGTGGTGTCATATCAATTTTTCATTCTATGTCAAGTTTTAATTAAATATGGATAATCCCACATATAATGTTGAGGAGAGCTATTCTGAAATCTGAATTCATGCTTATCGTAAAATGAATTTATTTAAGCTTTTATGCACTTTTCTTTCATTAGGGGCATTTTGGTCATTTTACTCTTATTGAGATTTTTAGGTTTTACAATGCAAATGGGATAGACTCACTACTTAATCAGGCTATATTTGATGCTATACAGCTTATGGGGTATGAGGGAGATTTAACAGTGTTAACATTTAACAAAGCTTTATTTTCACCCCAATGGAGGTTTTTATTTCATACAATGAATCATTGTCTTAGTTCAAAAAGCACCTATTGGGATCAAATTCCTACTAATATTGCTACTGCTGTCATTTGCTTAACATCTAATCAGAAGTATAATTTTTCTAAATTAATTTTTGATGGTATGCTTAGACATTTAGATGCAAAGAAGAAGTTTGTCATGTACCCACGTTTTATTTTCATCTTTTTAGATAAACAACTAGCTAATCTACCTGTACCTTTAGATCATTTTCCTGTAAATGCTTTGACAAGTAAAGTTTTTTCTTTCATGGTTAAAAAAGGGTAAACATTTCTCAGGGAAAGTCACCCCTTTATTTGATTCTATGTTGGTACAACCAATTGCGGATGAGGGTGCTCCTTTAGAAAGACCATCTGAAGCACAACCTACACCCTCTCCTGCTCACACTAGAGAAGTATCTCCTGTGCCACAGACTGACTCATCTCCTGCTCACACTAGTGAAGTACCTATTGAGCCACAGACTGACCCATCCCCTAGACCTTCACCTTCTACTATCATTCCTGATTCTATTCCAGAAAGTTCTGGTGGGAATCTTGGAGGTCATTCATCCAGTGATAAATCCCTTTCAGGGAATGAGGGTGAAATGACACTCCAAAGTGTCTATGATCTTTGTCTCTCTTTATGTGCACAGGTTTCAGATCAAGCCAAAGAAATACAACACTTGAAGGCTCAGATCAAAAAGCTCAAGAAGCAAGCTAAACCTGTAATCAAACACCACAGAGCATGGATGCAAAGTGTCTCCTTGAAGCAAAGATTGGCAAGAAAGAGATCCTCAAAGAAACAATGGGTGCACAAAGAGTCTGTATCCAAACAGGGGAGGAAGTTTGCTAAAGGTGAACCTTCAGTCCATAGAGATCCTCTATTTGATGAGATTCCTGAAGATACAGTTGATCATATGGAAATAGAGAATGCTCAGGATGTGGGGAGGACAAGAGAAATAGTGGATGAAGAGAAGGAGATTGATGAAAATATACTTAGTACTGAAGATGTACTTAGTACTGACAAGGAGAAAGTTAGTACTGACATACTTAGTACTGAAGATGTACTTAGTACTGCTCAACAAAAAGTTAGTACTGACAAGGAGAAAGTTAGTACTGACAGACCAATAGTTAGTACTGACGGATCCAAAGTTAGTACCGACAGGCAGAAAGATAGTACCGATGAGCAAAATGAAGGTACTGATGATCAAAATGAAGGTACTGATGATCAAATTGAAGGTACTGATGAGCAAAGTAAAGGTACTGATGATCATACTGAAGGAGGAAGTGCTACTCAATCTACTCAACCACCTACTTCTACAATATTTAGAGATGATGAAACAATAGCTCAGGTTCTTCTCAACATGAGTCAAGCCAAAGCAGTTTCAAGAGAGAAGGAGAAAGGTGTAGAGTTTAAGGATATTGAAGAAACTGAAAGACCTAGGCCTACTTCAACAAGATCACTTTTGACATTAAAGCCTCTTCTAAAGATTGATCCAAAAGACAAAGGGAAGAAGAAAATAGAAGAGGAAGATGAATCTGAAAGTGAATCTGATGGTATTCCTGAAGCTGAGAAGAAGTTTAAACAGCTTGCCAGTGATGAAGAAATGGCTAGGAAAGTACAAGAAGAGTGGGAAGGTGAAGAGGAAAGAAAAAGATTAGCTGAAGAAGAAGCTACCAATGATGCTCTCATAAGAAATTATGATGACATAAAAGCAAGAATTGAAGCTGATAGACTTCTTGCTGAGAAGCTTCAAGAAGAAGAAAGAGAGCAATTTACAGTAGAAGAAAGAGCAAAATTCCTTCATGACACAATTGCTGCTCAAAGAAAATTCCTTGCTCAACAAAGATCAGAAGCTATCAGGAACAGACCACCTACAAAGAATCAACTGAGAAATCAAATGATGACCTACTTGAAGCATGTAGGAAACTTCAAGCATTCTGATTTGAAAACCAAGAAGTTTGAGGAAATACAAGCTCTGTATGAAAAGATTAAGAGGTCAGATGAAGATTTCATTTCTATTGGGTCTGCTGAAGATGAAAGACTGATCAAAAAGATGAATGAAAAAGGAATTGATTCCTCTAAGAATGAAATGGTCAAGGAGGAAGATAAAGAAGAAGAAAGTACTAGAAAAAGAAAACTTGGTACTAGGAAAAAGATGAAGTCAAGGAAAAGAAGATTCAGACAAAACACTTCTGAGGATGATAGTGAGAAAGAGAATGATGAGCTGAGATTATGTTTAACAATAGCTCCAGATGAGGACAAAGAAGTGGATTATGAAATACTTGACAAGAAGTATCCTATCATAGAATGGAAAACTGAGTATCTTGGAACTAAACCACAGGTTGATAAAGCTAAACACTTAGAGGAGATTAATCAAAATGTGGTGATTAGAAGCAATGGACAAAAGAGATACTTTAGTACTCTGATGAGGGTGCTTTCCATATTTGATAGAGATGATTTGAATGCTGTATATCAACTGGTGATGGACAGATATCAAGATGAGATACCTGAAGGATTTGATAGAGTACTTTGGGGAGATTTGATGATTATGTTCAATCCAGATGATGAAGATAAGTTTTGGAACTCACAGCAGGATTGGAATGTAGTAAGTTGGAAGCTACATGGTTCTTCAGGGGTACATACTTTAATGACTGAGGCAGGATTAGTCATTCATATGCTTGTAGAGAAAAAGTATCCTTTGAGAAAGAAAGTACTGTTGCAAATGCTGGAATTAAAGTTGGAATCTGAAGAAGACAGTACTATGGCATTAGAGTTGATTAGATTTGTCAAGAAGCTAGTTGCAGAGTTAGAACCTGAAGACTCTGATGGAGATGAGGAGGATCTTTGAGTGTTGGTTTCAAAACCACACAACAAATGGTCATCAGTTCACCATGCTTAACAGGCATAAGAACTGGCTAGTCCATAAGCAAACGGCTTGTGGTAAAGACTTCTCAAATCCGTTTATGGTTGACAATTTACCAAAAATTGTAGGGTTTTCAACTCACCTTGCTTCATTGGTGAAGAGTTGGCTAGTCGAAGATCAAACAGTTCTTGGTAAAGACTAATCAAATCTGTTGATAACTGATAGTTTGCTAAAAACTATATGGTTTATCAATGCACCATGTTATGGCAATGAAGCATTGGCTAGTCCAAAAGTAAACGGTATTTGGTAAAGACAATTCAATTCCGTTGATGGTTGACAGTTTACCAAAAACTGTATGGTAATTAACTCACCATGTTTTTAAAATGAAGAGTTAACTATCCCAGAGAAAATGGTTACTGGTAAAGGAACATCAAATCCATTAATGGCTGGTAGTTTGCCAAAAACTACAAAGCCAACTTAGTTGGATTGTTGCTAAAAAGATATTGCTGTGTTGCTGAGAAGAAAAAGTTGCTGCTGAAGATGGATAGTGTTTAAAAGATCAAGAAATCTTAAAGTGTTTGGATACATCCTATATGAGCTAAAGAACATAAATCTGAAGAAACATGAAGTTAAAAGAGTTCAACATTCATGTTTAAGGGAGGATTGTTGGGAATTACGTTTTCCTAACTTAGTACCGACAGTAGTAATAGTTAGTACTGATAGTTATAGTTAGTACTGACAGTACAAAATGTTAAGTACTGATCAGTTAGTTAGTACCGATAGTAGAAATTAGTTAGTAGCATTTAAGAGATATGTATGAGATATTTTAGGATAAGATATGTATTATCTTTTATGTGTTTTGTAAGCCTGTTAGGGTTTATCCTTGGTCTATAAAAGGATCCCTCTTGGCATAGTTAGAGAGAAGAGCTCAATATATCTCATATAAAATCATATCTCATAGTTAGTAATCTGTAATTACTCAAAAGCAGATTAATAGAAATTATTATTTAGTTTTTTTTCATTGTTCTTCTTAGTACTTGTGTTAAGATTCTGCATTAACACATAGTATTCATAGTTAGTGTTTCTATATAGTCAAACTGTATTTATACATCTTGGCTATCATCCTTTATAGGCTGCAGAGATCTATTCATTTTGGGACTCACAATGGGCTTACAATGTAACTTTGGCCCGGTTAACTTTCTAACTTAATCTTACAACTTACTACGAGCTACGACTAACTATATTGGTAGTGATCGACACTTTTTCGTATTTCTAACAATCTCCCCCTAAGGGATGTCACTTCAATTTACAAGAATTTAAACTTAGCATACTATGCTTTCACTTTGGTCTCGAGCTCGTAGTCTTTAACTTCAATCATTAACTTGTGATTTGATGTAGTGATCATTGACTTTGGATTTGAGCTAGTTCTTTAGTCTTGACATGAATGTGATCTTTGAGCTTCTTGAAATCATCAACCAAGCATAATCTCGTTTCGCCATCTTGTAAACTTTGCCATCTTGTGAACTTGTAACTTCTGGACCGACATGCTCATACCTTTCTTGATTTGATCATCTTAAAAAGCTTTAATAATGCATCTTTCTTGAATTTCTTTAACTTTAACACTTTGTCGCTTAAAGAAGGACGTATGGTATCAAAGTAGCGGAAGTCTTGAAACATGTACTTGAGCTTTCATGATGTATTTATATTTGTCGGTTAGGTATGAGCATGTGGCTATGAATCTTGTGAGTCTACTAGAATCAGGTACCTCCATCACCATCTTTAAATATTCCTGAAATAAAACAGTTTGCAATAAAGCATGGGGACGAATATGGCTTTGTCATTCACCCGTATTTGGTTGGAGTAACCTTCAAATCCGTAAGGATCGACCTGTGATCAGATAGATTCAATTCAAGAAGAATCTTTTTGACATAATTTCTAGCTGGAGTATCGAATCTTTCCAACACATATATATCAGATTCATCAAACTCAGCATGTTCTCATTATTGGAACGTCTCAAAGTAGACATCACGATAAGAGTGAACTAGCGAGTTACTGTCTCACCGATTGAAATAAAAAATTGATTTGAAAATTAATCGACATGGCACTTGCTAAAGTGTTTTTGTAACACATCGAGAGTGTTAATCATTTCAAAAATTTATCAGCAATCATCAATTCATAACCTGGAACAAGTTTGATTCTTATAAAATCGCACCATCATTTCTTTCCAGTTGTCGCAAGTTTGATTCATATAGAATCGCACAAGTCACCTACCATGAGCTTGTTTGATGTTGGCTCAAGCAGGATTTCCATCTTCATAGTGATTGAAATCACTCAGATGTTCTGGCAAAATCACAAGGATAATGCGTAGGACTCTTAATATGCTAACTTGTTATTCACATTGTGTGACATAGTAAGCATAATTTGACAAGTGTCCTAATGAGATTTATGTATGATCTCTTTTGGCTCTAGACTCAATAGTGCACTTTGTTTTTAGTGATCGGAGGCTAGAGCAGACTACCACCTTTTCAATATCAACCAACTCATAATGAGAAAGTCGATAGAAATGTGTATATTCTCCGTGAGAAATGAAACAAGAGTCTGTTGTGAGACCTTAAGTGGCTAGGGAGGGTTGTACATAGCATCACTGGGTCCATGACTGTCTTCAATGTCAGACAACACCTTAGTGTTTCTGACAGATTATGTATTGACCCAGTTTTTGCCTAAGTGTATAGAGTGCTTCTTTCTTTTCACCCTTTATCCTTACTTTTCTTTTTCATTCTTCAACCCCTTCAATGCTTATAGAGACTTCATAACTAACACCTTGTTGGGTTTGTTCTAGTATTAGCTCCATCTCAGTCGGCATTATTCCCGATTCTCACTTTTTCTCCTTTTGTATCATACCTAAGGACTTCTATACTAACTAGTGGATATCCCTGGGTAGATCCCTCCGGTTCTGGTTGGATCATGGGATTTGAATACCTATGCCTAACCACCTTATAACTCCATAAATTTAAGTACATGGTCGGTCTTTAGGGTATCCCATCATAATCAAAACCAAAATCATTTAAAAATTCAATCAAAGTGTTTGATATAAATATCAAAAGATTTACACTTTGAGAGTTTTCATCATCACAAAAAGCTCCCCCTTAACATGTGCATCGTAATCATAGTACATGTTAAGAGTGGAGTGCATCGAGTCCATTTTATGTGATCACATGACAATACAATTTAGATCCAATTTAATCACATTTTCTCCCCTTATCCAAAATGTTAATCCCTTGATATTTTGGATATCAATTGATTAAACTTTCAGGGACAAAATGTTACATAATCTCTATAAGGAACATTTTAATGCTCCCCCTCAAGTTTTGAGGGTATCAAAGAAAGTCAGAGTATAATAATATTAAATCTTATTGAATAATACAAAGAAATTCTTGAAACCTTTTAATACACGCTCACACCTTATTGTTACTATAAGTCTACACTACTTATATACAAATTCACAAGTTTATGATATACAAAATGACCTTTGAGATATGAACACAATATGACAAAGTCATCTTGTTCTTTGTAGCAGTCTGAGGTCAGTTCCATAGAGTCTACCACCAACGAATTTCTCCAAACTCCTCATCATCCTCCTTTCCTTTAGCAGCTTGTTGATGTCCTTGATCATGAAATGAGCTCTTTTCTTTTCCAAATTGCTCCATCTTCTCTTTGGCAAGTACTCCATGTTGATATTCTTGGTTAAGTCTTCGAGTGAAGAAAGAAGTCTTGTTAATGTGCCATCACTGAACTTGTACAGTTCGTCGGAGCGCATCAACCTATTCCTCTTGTATTCGTAGACATAAATGAATCCTTGAGGGTCTTTGTATGGAGTGTACGGGTGTATTTTTCTGAGATCAGGTCTTGTAGTATCAGGCTTGGTAACGTTGATCTTCTTTTGGTAACTTTCAACTTCAAGTTGAAGGTCCTCGACTCGCTTTTGAATAACCAGACTTCTGGTGAACATCATTAGGGCTATTGCGAAGTCAGCAACATCATCCCCTAATAGATTTGTGAGTCGATTCTAAATCACAAGAATTAACATATCCTCGATATCATTGATCCGAAGTTGTAGAAAGTCACCTTCCTTGAATCTGTATAATGCGTTATCAGTTCTTCTCACTATAATCTCTTCCAAGTACCCGTATCCATGTTTCCTCATAACTGAGACATGAGTGACTGCCAAAATATACTTTATCGAATACACATCTCCTCTTGATTGCATGCCTCATGCAAAAGCATAGAAGGACTTATGTTGTTCTCTCCAATGTAAAATACCCCATAACGCATACTTATCGTAAGCAACCTTAATAGGACTCCATATGTTTGGAACCATGTCTTCAATGCCTGGTAGATCATATTTTGCAGCCTTTGTCTTTGTAGTAAACGTCGTGTATGTCATAGTCGAGATACTCCTTGAAGATACTTGAGATCATTGTTGATGAAGAATTCGAATGGTACTCTTTGATGTTTTCCACGCGTGATCAATGGAAGGGGTTTGGAAAGATCAATTGGATAGTCACCGCCTTCAGGATTTTCTCAATCAAGCTTTTCTAAGAGAGCCTTGTAACATTCTTCAAAATCATATTCTAATTCAGCATAATTGGATCGTGTGCCTTTGAGTAGTCTGAATGCTGGCCCTAGCAGGAATTCTTGAGTTAAATTCTTAATTTTCAGGCCATTCAAGAAAAACAAAGAGAAGTCTATTGGAGTGCTCATCAATTCATCAAAGTCCTTCAACGATTTATCAGTAGGATTAGAAGCTGCTAGATTCATCAACCACGTTTGAGTTGGACCTGCCTTACTCGTCTTGCCAACATTCTAGTATGGGCCAGTGGGTTCTTAAGGTGGTGTAGGTTTCTTGAACTAGTCACGTCTAGACGCAGTCTCATCCCTTGGTTCATCTTCATTATCACCCATATTCCATGCTTGATCTTGTGGCATGTCTGAATCCACAACCTCGAACACTGGTTCCTCTGATTGAACAGACTTTCCAGTAGATTTCGGTTAAGACTTGGTACCTTTGGAGGAGCCAGACGTAGAATCCTTCTTTTTCTGACCAGTGGTTGGTTCAGCATCTTTGCTTGTCTTTCTCTTCTTTAACCCTCGGTCTAATCCAGCGGAAGGGTCTCCATCTTTATCCTTGTCTTTTCTACCACGCTTCAATGAATATACATCATAAGAATAGAAGAAATCTTTGTCGAGAGCGTAAGATTTTTTCAAACCATCATAGCAATCTCGGTGTTCGGGAGCCTGGAGCGAAGTTAGACACTCCTTTGGGTAGAATCTGAGGCAGCGGATCTTTTACTTGCTCTTTGATTCTTGCCGTGAGAGTCTCTGACAGGAAGTTCACGAATTCTTCTCTGGTTTCTCCCAACCTTGTGTCTAGATGTTCATCAACTAAAGATGTCACTTGAGTGTGTAGAGGGTCTTTCTTAAGATCAACAACTTCTTTTTCTAATGCTGTGATTCTATCGTTGAATCAAAAGACTGATGAGAAATCAAGAAGATTAGATAAAGGATTTATAGTTTCAATTATCGGCGGAGGAGTGGGTGTAGTCTATATTTGTGTAGGAGTGAAGGTATATGATGAT
>BQNB010002907.1:0-10530 GCA_026074375.1 Tanacetum coccineum
ATATATATATAATTTCCTTGTCTTGTTACCTAGGACATTTTTTATAAAATTTCTTTCTTAAGATTTGCTTGAGGGCAAGCAAAGTTTTAAGTGTAGGGGGATTTGATAACGCTCAAATTATACATCTTTTTATATGTGTTATCAATGATTTTATGTATATACTAGCAGGGAACCCGCGCTTCACAACGGGATGTTCTATGACAACATTTGGTATATTCGTACTTCATGGAATAGCAATAAATGTTAGATATGAGTAGTCACTTCATGGAATAGCAATAAATACAGAGCATACATGCTGACGACTTTAAAATCTCATGCATATCACTGATAAGTTGACTTTATCTATAACATTCTGGAACATTTGCATACATAAATAAGAATGTGCTGGAACATTTGCATATTAATCAGCATACATAAATAAGATTATGCTAGAACATTTGCATATAAATCATCATACGTAAACTTAGCATAAAAATTTCAAATAACATTGAACATTTAATCCCAATACCCCATAATCACAACATACATACTCCAAAAAATAAAACCTAGCAAATCAACCCTATCACATACTCCTTTCACAAGCCTATGGTCAAAACCTTGCTACAATACCACCACTTTCGACGCAACAGGGCTTCTGATTCAACCCACATTTCTCTCAATAAACTAAGTTTATTGGTTTCTCGGGTGTTGATGTGTCGTTGTGTGGTGTATATTTTATTGATTCAAGTTTTAAATTTATATTTTGCTGACTAAACCAGAAACAACACTTTAACGGGTAGTGTACCTGATCGGTAGTAGTTTCGTGGTAAGTAGGATGTCGAACAATTGAAGCGAGGTTAAATATATCAATTTAATTAATATCTTGGCTATCTAATCTATTTTAATTATATTCTATTCTAGACCTATGTTAAACCTATGTCAGTCTAAATCTTAATTCTAACAAGAAAATGGGGGTTTTCAGCCTGAGAGACTGGCACAGTTTGGTTGGTGACTACAATCAATTCAAGGCACTTTTACCCACGCAAGCTAATTAACAAAAGATAAAAGAGCGGTCGAACCTTATATAAGAAAACTGTATTAACCAATATCAATCCGATTAGAAAGTTGGTTTGTTTATTATGTGCAATGATTTCTTCTCTCGAGGTGGCATATCATTCTTAAGACATAGGCGTTACATCATCCTAAGACCTAGACACATTAATTCTGTCATAATTAATGCATCCGTATTTGCTGATTATAATCTATCTTAGGGATTATGTGACACCCCGTAAATTTCCGTTCATTAATTTAGCCGTTACCGGTCGCTAATTTGAATTTTTAAAGTTTCGTTTAACTTTTACGTTTAACCGGGAAGTTTTCCCGCTATTTATCTGAGAGTCGTCATCGGAAGTGAACCGGGACACCAAAAGTTGTAGTATTTTGGCAATAGCCACGTTTTTATATTTAAGACAATATTTAAAATTTCATAATTTTTAGAGATACCGTTATTCGTTTCGTTACTTGCGTGAATCGTGTTTTATTTAAAATGTAAGCATATGCATGGAAGGCTTGAAAATTAAATCAAACAAGGAGAACTAGCATCTTAAAATATTGAAAACTATATTGGTCCCCTTTGTCTTATTCGTCCAAACAAACACCCTATGTGAACCTTGGAGGCCAAGTTGAATTTCAAAAACAATAAGACAAGTTAACAACTATCATTTTTGTCCTAGCTCATTTGTGAATGGGAGATCATTTTGGTCCCCTCACTTTATCTTGTCCTATTACACGCACACACACACTACACACTTTTAGTGTGTGAAGTAATCTTGCACATATATACTATATTTCATCTCATTTTTCATTCATATCACACACACACTTAGCATTTAAGTTTTCTTTTTCTCTCTTGCTCTCCCTAGCCACGAAAAACACACTAACACATACAAATTCATAATTTTTCCATCTTTGATCAAAAACTCTTGAAGATTTGTTGAAGGTTTGATCATTTGTATCATTCGGGTATTTGTTAAATAGCATTTGTGTTGTATTAGTCTTGTTCATCCTCATAAAAACCTTCAAACTTTCTAAGTCTTCAAATCTTTTAATAACTTGTACTTTCATAATCATCTTGATGCATACATACTAGTTGTACACCTTATTTTGAAAAAACAAAGATTTTAAAACTACATAAACCTTAAAAGGTTATGCTTATGGTTCGAAAATAATAAATAAAATATAAGGAAATTATAGTTTTGTGATCGTGGTTATTTTTGTGTAATAAAAATGGTATGTTATAGCTTATTTGCATTCGCCTAATATAATAAGCTAATGGGAAAGCTTATTTGATTATTTTCGAGCTTATGTAACCTATATATGTTGCGTCCTAAATTAGAAAACATAAAGAAATATTTGTTCAAGCTAGTTTCTTATAACTTAAATTTATTGAGCTTATTTATAGCTTATTTTTGTTGGGCTTATATAATAAGCTTTTGTAAAAGCTTATTTTGATTATTTTGAGCTTAAATGGCTTATGTATGGTTCGGCCTAAATAGAAAAGGAAGGAGAATTATTTGTTTAGCTTACTTTGTTTCGGCTTATATTTGTTAGCTTATTTTTCCACCTTATTTTGAAAGGACAAATAGTAAACTTATTCGGCTTAATAAATAAGTCCGAATATGGTTTGCTTGACTTTTAGCCGCGTCCCACATACAAGGCCAACACCACAAGCTTATTCTTGAACTTATGTGGTTCGGCTTATTATATTGTGGCTTATTGTGAGCTTATTGATAGCTTATTATTAAGTCACTTGTTTATTATTTAATGTTTTACTTATCGGACTATATGGATAAGTAAAACTACATTTTTGGACTTAACGGGCCAAGGCCCAACATAAATACAATACACCAATGCGTAAAGCTACGGTGTAGCTTATTGGATAAGTTCATGAATATCTTATTTAATAGTGTACGACTTAGACACTATACGTTTAACTCATTTTAAACGTTGGACGTTGCGAATAATAAGAGATTTGATGATGTATAGTTTGTAATTATGAAAAGTGGATTGAATGTGATTTGAAAATAGTTTTAAATAAAGTCTACGACTTTGGAAAACGTGTAAACACGAACGGGTCATGCCAAATTTTTTATAAATTATTATACTTAGTAAATATTAGAAAACGCACATGATAAAACTAGATAAACGAGAATTTAATAATGTGCCGAACAATATATATATATAAAAATATATATGATATATATATTTTTACTTAGACATTTATATGTACATACTATTAATATACGTACTATTATTTACTCGATTTACTTACAAAAACATTTTAACTACTATACGATCACAAGCGTTAATTTTTAGAAATATATTAACAAAAGTACACTAGTATATGCTTATGCATTATCCGCACTTCTGTGCTACCCGATAATTAAACCAACCTGTCAGATTTCATAGGTTGTAACTGAATCGATCAACACCCCTAATAGTGAGGGTGTTCATTGTTTGGGTAATACCGGAATAAACCAAAATCGAACCAAACTTATGACCAAATCAAACTTTTTAAAACCGAACCGAACCGAATTAAATATTCAGTTTTCGATCTGAATATGGTTTTGACAAAATGAAAATCGAACCAAACTAAAAACCGAAATAAATACATAGTTTTTTTTTATATATTTATGGAAAAAAACTAAAACTCTTTCCTAGTATATATATAAATTTTTTAGGCTTAAAAAAATTAATGCTAAAAATCTGTATAATTAAATGAATAAATACTTAAAATTTTTGATAAAACAAAGAAGGTTCAATCAATGTCTATTACTGATCAATGTCTTCAAAAGAAAATCGTTCAATATGTTAATGAAACTAACTTGCATTTTGAAGAAGTTGGCAAATACAGTATGTTTTTTAGTTGAAAAGTGAGAAAAAGAAGAACAATGTTATGCAGAGATAAAGTTTGTAATTTGAAAAGTGAGAAAATTACAAGTTACTAAAACAGGAAGTGTGTAAACATGTCAAGCAGGGGCGGACCAAGGAGGGTTAACGAGGGTTCACGGGAACCCGATAGATGTTGGTCGCGTAATGTATATTTTTTTTGTAAAATTCCCGCGTTTTTCAAAATGAACCCGGTCCCAAATTTTTGTGTCACGTAAATATTACTTAATCCAATAATATGTAAAAAAAAACTTTATTTACCATCAAAACTAGGAGAGAGCACCAAAGCCGAAAACCCCCCAAGAAAATCAAACCAATTCTAAAACCGATGGTATGGATTTGGTTTTTAAAAACCGAAAGTTTTGGTTCGGTTTTAGGTTCTATATGAAAACATAAAACGAAAAAACCAAACCGTCCAATAATGGGACTAACATAAAACCGAAATTTCAGATATCTTAACTCAAAACTTTTGTCGGAAATTTCGGATATCCGAATTGAAAAAACTTAGGTAAAATAATGGGTTTAACATAAAACAATCAACGCAAACTTTGGATATCCAAATTTATCATATAATTAATTATTGACAAATCCTTTAAATTATTAATAGCAACATAAAATTATTGTCGAAAATGTCTCATTTTATATTCTCGCTTAAGTCCACAAGAAGCCACGAGACGACTTGATACTATGTATACAAGGTTGAAGGCCAAATTTCTCATTGGATGAGATCTTTATGCCCACCCCAAGATAACGACCAGTTATCTGTTTTGTTGAGAGCTACATAGGCTAATAAGATACTTATCAAGGAGAAGAAGCAGGGTCACCCACCTAACACTACAAAGAACATTGTTTACTCGGATTTCTTAAATAAATTAGAAGGTGATGAGCTTTGTCACAAAAATGTATGTAGTAAGAATACATGCAATTTACATAAGCAAAATATAGTTTGAAATTGTTGTGAACACCCATTAACTTTATGTTAAGAGATATAACACCCCGTGTTTTCAGGTCATATTACGATTTCAATCACTCCATTTTCTTTTTATTTATAATATTTTTACGTGCTTACTTTTACTTTGAATCACCTAGTTAAACCCTAATAAGTAAAACTTAACCGAGGCTTTTAATATCATGAATAAGCCTATGTTTAAACTAAAGACTTTAGTTAAAATGTTTCTACGACTTAGTTAACCAAAAATCGAGTTATATCATCCTTATCCTTTCACCACCATCTAGCGTTTAACTTTAAAGAGTAAACGAGCAAGTTGTATGTTTCTTCACTTGTTTAATAAGATACACACAATAAAAATTAATTAGGAAACTAATCTAACTCAAGAAAACAAATAAATCTTCCTACAATCTAGCAAGGAAATCGTGTACACCTTTAATCCAACTTTTCAAAACTGTATTATGCATCTAGACAAGATGTACATAAACCCATCTCACTTTAACCCTAATAACCAATGTATAAATCCCATAACCCCTTTTATCTAACTCCTTAAAACCCACGTATATTCTTGATTCTGCTTCCACGCAAACCCCAACGATAAACCTCTTTTAATCCCTGTACATTGACCATGCTTAAACCTAAAAATTCCTTGCCTAAATTGGATCAACATACGAATGTGACATCCAAGAGGAACACTATGCATGCCATACCATTTGTACATAAAAGGATGTACTCACTTCTTTGTAAACTCAGTTAAAGAAACACAGAGAAACTCAACACTATCATATTCATACTCATACACCATTCACCATTGTTCCTTGTCCTCCTAGCCTTGTTTTGACTTGCATACAACATGCAATCATACCACTACATTCGTAATAAACCCTAAGTCTCAAGAAACCCTAATTAAGGTTTCTTTGGGTTCGTTCCTCTTACGAGTCGACCACACTAAGACGAGCGAGCAACATTCGTATACGTGGTCATAAGGGGTGCAATAGTCAAGTTTATTATTTGTTTGGGTGTTTGGTTCGTCTATACGTAGGGGGTAAAAAGTTTCGTGCGTTCATCACTTCTTTGGGTCAAGTTCTTTGCTTTCATCTCTGCGTTTTTGTGAGCTATCTATCCTTATTATTTATCCTTAATATGCGATCTATATGTCATTAGTAGTGTGCTTGAAAATCCCTAAAAACAAAACAATTTTGTTCACCTCCTGATGCGTAGCAAATAAACGGGTAAAAACCCCATAAAACTTGTAAGTGACTAATAAAACTTGAGCCATGTTTATGCTAAGGATATAGGTGTAGAAGACCAACAATTGTATGGCTTGAACACGTTATTGAATAAAAAGAAAAGAAAACGCCTGTTGTAACTAGTATAAATCGCAAGCTACATGGATAGTTTTCGTGTTCATTATTCGACCCCTAGAAGTTGAGCCTAAAAATAGAATTTAGATTATTTCATAAATAGGACATGTAGAAATTCGTTTGCCCCTGGAATTGTTAGTTTTCGTCAAGTAACGACGAAGTTAGAAGGTCCCAATGATAGGCAAAAATCTGTCATTTTATACTATCTTAAAAACTGCACTGTTAGGTCGATTTTAGGCTTTGGTTCGACCTAATTAAACTTGGAGATAAGTTCAACACATAGGGGCTTTTTGTAGTTGACATGGCGAGCTTTATTTAGAAATTTGAATCGTCGAAAACGGTTGAGTAATGAGTTCGCAAACTGATCATAAAGTAAGTACTGCTGCCATGTTTCGACCAAGTTAATATTGTTGGCTGAATGTACGACACCCCTTACTTTGGCCTCGTTTTTAGTCTTTATAACGACTTCAAATTGCAAAACCTATAAGAAATGAATTGTTGTACTCCTGGCCTAGTTTTCAAAGGTACTTTTGGTTTGTCATAATATCCAGTAACGAACTCGCAAATGCGACCTTAAGTTAGTGTTGCTGTCACGTTTCAATAAATTAAAACCGTTAACATATAGGGTCGCGACACCCCTTACTTTGTACTCATTTTTGGCCATGGTAAAGACCTCGAACCACTAGACTTATAAAACAGAAATTACAGTAGAGCTAGCCTAGTTTACAATGGTGTTTTTATCTTGTCCTAACATTGAGGAATGGGTTTGTAATCCGCGAACAAAGTCAGCCAAAAGTCACTTGAAAAACACTTGGCCAAAAATTTCTATTTATGTTTTGGAACCCAGTCGCGACACACACCTCCTTAGCCACGTTTTTAACCCATTTAACGACCTCATTGGACAAAACTTAAAAGACAAAAGTTATAGATGACCGGGATGAGATGTCAAATGTATTTTTAATGTTTATTACCGTTAAATAACGAATCCATAATTTCATTGTAAAACTCCAAGTCGTCAAATAGTAAAACTTAGTTAAAATTTCACTTATTCGATTTGTTAAACATCACCACTTTGTCTAATTAATTGACACACTTAGAGACCAAATCAAGGGCTGACCTAAGCTAACATTTTAAAGTATATGTGACCTAGTTTCCAAATGTCCAATATCGTAAATTACGTGTTTATATTTTGAACGCATTGACCCAATAAAGTTGACTACTTTAACATAAGAATTTACTTTCAAACATCATTATTTTTAAATGGAGCTCAAGCATACACTAGGGACGAGATTGCAAGTATTTAGTTTTATATTTTTTGCTTATTAAATATGTATTATTTTTATTTAGGTTGCGGATAAAGTCTTTTGCTTCATTTTTTCATGCCACAACCTTGCTATTCCGTTATCATTGCTTGATGTGAGTTTATAGTCCCCTTCTTACACTTTTCAATCATTTATCAAATCTCGGGGATGAGATCATGTTTGTTTTACAAAATAGATGCAAGTACATTTTAATTCAAATATTACAAGTTTGCCTAAGTAGCTATAACCTACTATGCCCATCATCATGAACTATTAATTAATAGATTGTAAGCGTGAATGATATGAATAGATCTATTTGGGAATTAACATCCCCGTTCGGGCAAGTAGCACTTGCTAGTTTACCGGTTGGCTGAAAATGACGAATGTATACCATTTCGGACTCATAGATGTTACGGGTTGAACATCTACATTGGGCACCATCATTTATATGTATTTGATATACATACATTGTTTAGCTTCAGTGTCATGAGCTTAGTGCATATCGTAATACATTTTTTGATATTGTATTCGTTGCTTTATTACAGGGAAATCTTGCTATCCGCTCCATTTAATTTATAAACATATAAATTCACCAATATTATTATTGACAGTTTAAACATGTTTTCTCAGGTCAATAAGGTGCAAGTCATGGGTACATTGGATGGTCGTCTTTTGAAGTCATATCGCTATAAAGATTTACGTGCATTACATTTTGGGATATTGTTATGTTGTGAAATCTTTACTTTTTCAAGTTGAACAAGTGAAGCCTAGGGGCTTTTGTAACAAACAATTTATGAAATCCAATGTATCAGTTTTTAAATGACTCTTTTAGAGATCGTTCTTATATCTTGTGCTGTTGATCTATGAAGTAATACCCCCGGAACATCATATTCCGTTGTGGCCCATTTTAGGGGTGTTATAGATTGATATCTAGAGCCAAGGTTATAGATAACCAGGTCAAATGTTTTTACTTGGTCTATAACCGTTCTTCAAACATTGCGTCATTTAAAAGTTTTTTTTCAAAGGGACATACATGCAAACGAGTAGTGTTGCCTCTAGTTTGCATCTAGTATACATGCTTACATGTCATGCATCATTTTAGCATTAGTTGATTATACTAAGTGCTTACATAGGTTATATACGTGTTAATATTACATTACGTATATTACTGCTGGTCTTATATAATATACTTATACAAGTTTATATTATGGTTAGAGATTAGCCATGTCATCAGATAATGCATCGTCTACAGTTACCTATACTTACATATCCTCTGATTCGAATGGACCATCATGGGGTATTCCACTTGCGAATGCCGGTGAGCTTCTGAAAATAGACCCCTACGAGGAGGTTGCCCAACAAGGGCAGGCACCACCAATGTCACCTGCTTACGTGCCTGACCCCATGGAATTGGACGAGAATGTACCGGTATACATTCCAGATCCAGAGCACCCGGAGTACCATGTACCAATAGATGATGACATTTAGGTCGAGGACCAGCCTTATGCTGATGATGCTTTACCGACTGCTGAGTCACCTGGACACATTGTTGACTCGAAGTCGATGGAGGAGGATTCTATTGACTATCCAAATGAGCCTGAGGATGATGATGAGGATCCGAAGGAGGATCCCGAGGAGGACCATACTGACGATCCTGCCGATGGAGAGGATAGTGATGATGAGCCCTCCAATGATGATACTGATGATGAGGATGAGAATCCCACTAAGGACGGCGAGGAGGAGGAGCACATAGCTCCGGCCGACCCTTCTATGGTACTTGTTGTTGACCATGTTCCCTCAGCTGGGGATATGGAGGCATTTGAGACTGATGAGTCTGCACCTACACCTAGATCACCTCAAACTAGGGTCCCTTTTTCTCAGACACGTCTCTGTAGGGCACAAAAGACTGTCAGACTTGAGCCACCTATGTCATCATCCACGGAGGCACGCATTGCTGAGCATGCTGCCGCACCTATACCACCCAACAGTCTTGCCTATGACCAGACACCACTAGGTCATAAGGCAGCCATGATCCGTATGAGAGATGACATCCCCGAGGAGGGCATGCCACCTCGGAGGATATTTGTACTTACTGCTCCCCTACTTGGGTGTGATGTAGCAGAGAGTTCTGTTGTTGTCGCTGCTAGACCACCTAGAGGTCAGTATGATTTTGTTGATAGTGTTGAGGCAGGACAAGGTTTGATTCGTAGTGCTGGTCATGATGCCTGGACTATTGCTAGAGCTGCTGACAGAGCAGAGGATGTTGGTTATGTTAGAGCTTTACAGGCTTCTGAGCATAGGATGATGACTTCCATTGAGGAAGTCAACTTGAGGGTCAGCTACTAGGCACAGGTTCGCAGGCAAGAAAGTGAGGATTTCTATACACAGCTTCTTGATGCTTGGACTGACCGCAGAGATATTAGACTCGAGATTGATGTAGTGAGAGGCCGGAGGACTGCTTATGAGACAAAGTTGCATGAGGTACGCCAGGCTTAGCTTAGTTCCGAGGCTCGGAACAGGGCATTATTGGCGCGACTCGAGACATTAGAGACTCATATGAGTCGTATGGAGTGGCAGCACCAAAGAGCTGAGGATGATGCAGTCAAACATATGATGCGTATCCATGTACTAGAGGCTAGAGCTTAGATTGATACAGTGGATGACACCGATAGTAGTTGTTAGTTGTACTTTTCATTTCTAGCTATCTTGTATAGTCTATTAAGTTTTATGGGTAACTCCCAGCTAATAGACTCTAGGACCGTATTTTCATTTTCTGTATTAAGATCATTAGTGGTCATTTTGTATCCAAACAAATCATGTATGATTCGATATTATGTTATAAAATGTTGATGTATTATGTATGGTTGATCTCATTTTATTCATTCTTCATTGTGTTGTGGAGTAATTATTATTATCATACCCATTTGAATCGACATTGTGATTATATCTCACGTACATTGTATTCTTGTGATTAGTAGAATCATGCCTG
>BQNB010002907.1:18085-51106 GCA_026074375.1 Tanacetum coccineum
TAGTTGTTCCAGTATTCCAGAAGGGGGATGATCCGATTGATGCAATTAATCACATGATGTCATTTTTGACTGCTGTTGTTACATCTCGGTATCCTACCACCAACAATCAGCTAAGGACTTCGTCAAACCCTCGTCAACAAGCTACCATATATGATGGAAAGGTAACTATGCAACCTGTTCAGGGGAGACAAACTACTTATGCTGCTGGAACAACGAGAAAATACACATCTGGTGCAAGTGGAAGCAACACGGGGAAACAATGGACTATCATCTATTACAATTGCAAAGGGGAGGGTCATATTGCCAAGCAGTGTACTAAGCCCAAGATGAAAAGGGATGAAACATGGTTCAATGATAAATGTTGCTGGTTCAAGCTCAAGCAAAGTGGGTCAAGCTTTAACAGAGGAAGAATAGCATTTTGCAGATCAGGACTTCCCTGACATTTCAAACCTCTCAGTCAGTCATCACCCACATTGTCTTATCAAGTCGATGATCTAGATGCCTATGACTCTGATTGTGATGAACGCAACTCAGCCAAGATTGCTCTTATGCGAATCTGTCCAGGAATGGCTCAAATGCACTCATTGAGGTACTCAATCCAGATAATCTGAACTATGATTTGTTTAATCAAAGTGAGCAGATAATGACGTCTTTTGAACAGTCTAATGATGTGAGTCAGTCAGAAACAGAAATAACTAGTGATAGCAATATTCATTCCTTATTCTCAGTACTGAGTGAAGCACAAAAGGAAACTGTCCAGAATCCTAACCTTGGCTCAAAAGAGTCCTAATATTATATATAGTTGAAAAAATATCTACCCTAAGTGACGCACTGCACCATGTTAATCAAGCCTTGACTACCGAGTTGACAGATATAAAGTAGATTAAAGATTTGAAAGAAATGCAAAATGTTGAAAACAGTTTTTCAGGATCAAATGAACAGTATGCTGAGATTGTACGTCTTAAGCAAAATCTTTTCGAACAAGTGCAAGAAAAGGATTCTTTAATGAAAACAGTTTCTGATCTCAAAAATGTTTAAAAAATGAAAGTAAACAAGATATATGATAGAGTATAATTTGCTTTAGAAAAGAAAAATTAAGCAACTGATAAACATCATTTTAAAAGAGGTAATCTGCGCAAAATGTTCATATGATGACTAAATCTAAATTTTGTTATGATCATTCTACGAAACAAGCTATCGGTTTTGAAAAACCTTTCTATCTGAAGAAAGCTCGGGAGTCAAAGCCAAAGCTGTATGACGAGAATACCATTCTTAAAATGGATACTATTGTGATTCCTGATTCTGATGAGACATTAATGCTTTGTGAAGAGAGTCATTCAAAATTGCTTTTGAAAGGAAACAAGTTCATAATGTTGTAAAACATAGAGTTGAACACTAAACCCTTTATTATGCTGTTCTTTAATAAACGATTACTACAAACGATTTGTTCGAATTCTAATTTATTTAGTGAACATGCCTATATGAAAGCGACTTCGGTCCCAGCTTTTGACCATCTTCATTCTTCCACAACGTCATAGTGAGGTTCCAAAAGTAACTTCTAAGTGAGTATGGTGATTACTAGCTTGAAGAGCTTAAAACGCTATCTTACTGGCCCCCCCTTTATCAGGTTGTCATAGAAAGAACATGCCACAGCTATCACTGAGGGCACGTGGGGGTTTGAACATACAAAGGCTTGTTTTCGAGATAAAATTCATCCGTTTTAAAAGAACTAAAAGATATCTTCAATTTCTTCCAAACCATACTTGCTGGAAGGGAACTGCGATGTCATAAAAGTCTTTTTTATCAAATAGATCAGGTGTGAACAACAATCGCTTGGAGTCCCAAAACTTTCGAAGTTAAAATGAATCACGTTTTGAGTGAAAATGAACGACTCTTGGCACAAGCCATTGATAATGATATTGTAAAGACTGTTGTGAATTTCTCTATGAATGAAATTGGTGAAAATGTGAATGAATGTCAAAAGTGTCTCGAACTCAAGAATGAGCTTCTCAATAAAAAGGATTTTGTTGATAAAGAAACTTACGATAAACTTGCTAAGAGTGTTACAAACTCCTAGAAAAACATGCATCACTTTGAGCTATTCTCAACTTAATCAAGAAATTTATCAACAAGAAAAACAAGTTTTAAATCAAAATGCTCCAATTTTACACAGATTGTTTGAATTAAGTGATTGACGAGCTTCAGTCTCAAGCTCGGAAAGACACATCATTGTCAAGTTGAAAGGCAAATTAAGTCCTTAATGAAATGTGGAGGGATAGTTCAGTCAAACTAGGACATGGATGAATAAGAGACTCTTAAATGATTGGAACATAGAGTCGACAAAACTCTGTTACTGAGAATGAGCATTTGAAACAGTCTTATAGAAAAACTTTTGACTCGATTAAACCCAAAATGTGTTCAATCAAAGAACAATGTGAATTCGTTAATTAAAAGTCAAATATAAAGTTTGGGCGATTTATGATTTAATGAAAACTTCAGGAACAAGTTTGGTCTTAGCGGCCTAAAAAATGAGTTAAGGACAACTTAAAGGAAAAAGCGTTAGATAAACGCGGGATACGTGACCCACTCGTGATCTAAAGGTTTATGATCAATTTGGAACCAAGCACACCCAAAATTGTTGAATAGAAGGACATAGCTCACTCCTCTTATATTAAGCACACTCAGGAAGAAGCTGTGGTCCTTAGGGATATAATCGAACATGTAAAAGCGAATTATCCTTAAGATTCACTTTTAGAGTCTGCCTTTAGGTATACCAAAGTCATTCAGGATTTGCTTTCACACATAAGTAGGACTTGCCCTAGCATCAACAATTTTGATCCTCAATTAGTTGCGGTCACACCGAGGAAAAAGGACAAGAAAGTTAGGTTTGCCGAATCACTCACATCCACAGAAAACACAAAAACAGACTCGACTTCAAACATAGTTTCTAACAAGCGTGTGTTGCATTCTACAGGAGTAAGACTTTCTACTAGTGCTAGCGGATCACAGCCTTCAGGCAATACCAGGAATGATAAGATTCAGCAAACACCAAGTAGTAATTCGAAGAATAAAGTAGAAGCTCACCCTAGGAACGTTAAATCTAGTTTGAATAAAAGGAATGGTACTGTTAAAGTTAATGGATCTGCGTCTGTGCAGAATTCCAAGAAACATGATAATTCTGATTATGTCTGTATTAACGGTGATGATTGCATGTCTTCTGATAATTTGTGTGTTTCTAATTCTATGAATGATGTGAAATTTCGTGCTAAACCTAAGAAGAGAAAATCTAAGAAAGAGATTTGGAAACCAACAGGAAAAGTGTTCACTAAGATGGGATATATTTGGAGACCTACCGGTCGGACCTTCACTATTGTAGGAAATGCGTGCCCTTTAACTAGGATTACCACTACTAATGAAGTGCCTTCTAGGAAACCAATAGTTCTAGAATCTGAATCACCCAAACCTGTGGTTAATTTGGTATATTCAAGGAAACCTAGGAAGAATAAGAATACTGAGTCCGTTAGCAAAACTAAGGTTGTAAAAACAATATCTGCTAACAAACAGGAACCCAGTAAATCCTGGGGATCCACAAAAACCAATGTTCCATCTACTTCTCTTAATGAATGCAGGTTGTCCAAATCGTCCTCTGGTATTTGGACTCCGGTTGCTCGAAGCACATGACCGGAGATCGCTCTCAGCTCACCAATTTCATCAGTAAATTCTTGGGTACAGTTAAATTCGGAAATGATCAAGTTGCAAAGATAATGGGTTATGGAGACTATCAGATTGGGAATGTTACTATTTCAAGGGTTTATTACGTTGAAGGACTTGGGCATAATCTATTTTCTGTGGGACAATTCTGTGATTCCAATCTCGAAGTGGCTTTTCGTCAACACACATGCTTCATTCGCAATCTAGAAGGTGTTGATTTATTGACGGGATCTCGAGGGGATAATCTTTATACACTCTCACTTGGGAATATGATGGCATCCTCTCCCATTTGTCTATTGTCAAAGGCGTCTAAAACCAAGTCTTGGTTATGGCATCGTCGTCTATCTCACTTGAACTTTGGTGCTATTAATCATCTTGCAAGACATGGACTTGTCCGAGGTCTCCCTAAGCTCAAGTTTGAAAAGGATCACTTATGTTCTGCATGTGCATTAGGCAAAAGTTCAAAGAAACCCCACAAACCCAAATCTGAGGACACCAATCAAGAAAAACTCTATCTGTTGCATATGGATCTGTGTGGGCCAATGCGTGTCGCGAGTGTCAATGGAAAGAAGTACATCCTCGTTATTGTCGACGACTACTCTCGATTTATATGGGTAAAATGTTTACGATCAAAAGATAAAGATCCAGCTTTTATTATCAACTTTTTGAAGATGATCCAAGTACTGCTTAAGGAAACCGTCCGTCGCATCAGAACAGATAATGGAACTGAGTTTGTTAATCAGACATTGCGTGAATATTATGAGAAGGTTGGCATCTCTCATGAAACATCAGTTGCACGCTCTCCACAGCAAAACGGTGTTGTTGAAAGACGAAATCGTACGCTAATTGAAGCAGCCCGCACTATGTTAATTTATGCAAAAGCTCCTTTATTTCTATGGGCCGAAGCGGTTGCCACAGCCTGTTATACCCAAAATCGTTCCATGATACGTCGTCGTCACGGTAAAACACCATACGAGCTTTTACATGACAAACCTCCCGATCTATCGTATCTTCATGTGTTTGGTGCACTCTGCTACCCAACGAATGATAGCGAGAATTTGGGTAAGTTACAACCGAAGGCTGACATTGGTATTTTTATTGGCTATGCACCCACGAAGAAAGCATTCCGGATTTACAACAGACGTACCAGACGAATAATTGAAACCAATCATGTTGTCTTTGATGAGCTGACCGCGATGGCTTCTGAACACAGCAGTTCAGGACCCGCACTTCATGATATGACTCATGTAACAATCAGTTCAGGACTCATGCCAAACCCTCCTCCTTCAACACCATTTGTACCACCTTCGAGATCTGAATAGGTTTGTTGTTTCAACCAATGTTTGATGAGTCACTTAATCCCCCACCTTATCTTGATTTACACGCACCAGAAGTCATTGCTCCTATTCCTGAAGCAGTAGCACCTGAACATGCTGTATCAACTGGTTCACCTTCCTCAACTACAGTTGATCAAGATGCACCATCACCTAGTAACTCTCATACAACACCAGAAACTCCAACACCCATCTTTTCTCATGATGTTGAAGAAGATAATCATGATATTGAAGTTGCACACATGGGTAATGATCCGTACTTCGGCATTCCAATTCCAGAAGTTTCTTCTGATCAATCTTCATCAGACGTTATTCATAAAATTGTGCATCCCGATCACCAAGTTTCTGAACACACTAGCAAATGGACAAAGGATCACCCACTTGAGAATATAATCGGTGCTCTTGACAGACCAGTTTCCACACGACTCCAACTTCATGAACAAGCCCTATTCTGTTACTATGATGCCTTCCTAACTTCAGTTGAACCTAAGAACTACAAAGAAGCATTAACCCAAGCCTGTTGGATTGAAGCTATGCAAGAGGAACTTCATGAATTTGAACGTCTAGAGGTTTGGGAACTTGTTCCTCCTCCTGACAAAGCATTTGTCATCTCTCTTAAGTGGATCTATAAGGTGAAACTTGATGAGTTAGGAGGTATTCTGAAGAATAAGGCTCGGTTGGTTGCTCGTGGTTATCGTCAAGAAGAGGGTATTGATTTCGAAGAGTCATTCGCTCCGGTTGCAAGATTAGAGGCTATTCGAATTTTTCTGGCATTTGCTGCTCACATGAACATGGTCATCTACCAAATGGATGTGAAGACTGCGTTTCTGAATGGTAATCTGCGAGAAGAAGTTTATGTTAGCCAACCGGACGGATTTGTGGATCCAGACAAACCTAACCACGTGTACAAGCTTAAGAAAGCTCTTTATGGGTTGAAACAAGCTCCACGCGCGTGGTATGATATGTTGTCTTCATTCCTGATATCCAATGACTTCTCCAAAGGCTCAGTGGATCCAACTTTGTTCATCCGTAGAGAAGGCAACGACCTAATTCTGGTACAAATCTATGTCGATGATATTATCTTTGCTGCCTCTACACCTGAACTGTGTGATCTATTTGCTAAAATAATGTGTTCAAAATTCAAGATGTCGATGATGGGAAAAATCTCATTTTTCTTAGGACTACAGATTTCTCAAAGTCCCAGAGGCATCTTCATAAACCAATCTAAATATGCTCTTGAATCACTTAAAAAATATGGCTATGAATCTTGTGACCCAGTGGATACTCCCATGGTGGAGAAATCCAAACTGGATGAGGATAAAGAAGGGAAAGCTGTAGATCCATCACACTATCGTGGTATGATTGGCACCCTCCTTTATCTTACAGCCAGTAGACCTGACCTACAATTTGCTATATGCATGTGTGCCCGGTATCAGGCTCGGCCTACCGAAAAGCACCTAAATGCAGTAAAAAGGATCTTTCGGTATCTAAAAGGAACCGTTCATCGGGGTCTTTGGTATCCGAAGGATTCTTCCTTTGCACTAACAGCATTTGCAGATGCGGATCATGCTGGTTGCCAAGATACACGCCGTAGTACATCTGGCAGTGTACAACTTTTAGGTGATAGACTTGTAAGCTGGTCGTCTAAAAGGCAGAAAAGCGCTGCGATATCAAGTACGGAAGCTGAATATATTGCCTTGTCTGGTTGTTGTGCTCAAGTCCTTTGGATGAGATCACAACTTACCGACTATGGCTTTGGATTCAATAAAATTCCAATGTACTGTGATAACAAAAGCGCTATTGCCTTATGCTGCAACAATGTTCAACATTCCAGATCAAAGCATATAGACATCCGGTTTCATTTCATCAAGGAACATGTTGAGAATGGGGTGATCGAACTTTACTTTGTCAATACGGAATATCAATTGGCGGACATCTTCACTAAAGCACTTGGACGAGAAAGAATTGAATTTCTTATCAACAAGCTGGGAATGCGGAGTTTTACGCCTGATACTCTGAAACAATTGGCAGATGAAGTTGATGAATAGTGGTGGTACCTATTCAAAATATCCTGTATCATACGTATATACTTAAATTCAGAAAAACTCAAAAAGATTTTCATTTTTATTATTTATAAAATCAGAAAAACCAAAAAGATTTTCCTTTATATAATTTTTTCAAAAACAAAATACAAAATTAAAAAATGAAAAAATTCAAAAAGAAGTTTTACAAATGGCATGTCTTCTGTAATCGATAACATTTACGGTCTTAGAAATGTCATTTAACAATGATACAAGTCTGTAAATGAAGTTCGAGCAGAAGTTTCAAATGTTTTCAAAACATGCCAAATGGCTTGCTATTATTTCAGATAGCAACCCGGTCATCATCTTAAAGGCAAGTATTTCAAAAAGAAATCTTGGCCTCTCAACGGGAATTTATTCTCGGGCATGGTCTACTTTATGACCATGCAAAGGCTTGTGATTACTTTGCATCACAACCCGTGCTTTCTATATCCATAAGTGTACGTTTCAGTGCATCTATGTGATTAAATAAGAGAAATCTTATTTAACTTGGTGTTTGTTGTTTTGTCACACACAAAATCATTCCATCATCTGAAAATATTTTTTAAAATACATTTGACTTCTCAAACAATGTCTACAGCTCTTTAAATAGAAAACGGGACATTGTTTGAGGGGGAGAGAATGTCAAATTTCTTCGTCATGATCAAATGAGCTCTAAAAAGGGAAAAAGAATTTTAACATTATTTGTGCCTTATGTGTTAATTGCTTATGCCTTTAGGGTGCAGTTTGCAAAAATTAGGTCTATAGGTATGTGAGATAATACATTTAGGACTATGTGTGCTAGCTGTTTATCTTAAGTATTCCTTATAAAACTTAATGTGCAAAATTTATAAGTTGTGTAAACAAAAAGGGCCAAATATGTCTAAAAATGAAATACGTTTTTCACACCATCACACCCCACCGTCCCATTTCACTGTTCTCTAACTCACTCACACACTCAAACACACACTCAAACACACACTTGATTTTTTTCGATCGAATCATTAACAACAAGCTTCTACTCCTCTACAACACTAAGGTATAACTACAACCATGATTTTCATCTCCTAAACAACTCGAATCCCTTAAAGGATTGTGTGTTTTCGTCATTTTTGGATCATAACAGCCCTAATTATAAAATTAGGGTTCGTCAAATCAAAAGGTGGTGAAAACGTGTAATTGATTAAGGGCTTTTGTAGTTCTAGGCTTAATAGATGTATAGGTAAACATGGCTTGATCATTTGTGGTGTTTTTAAATGTGTTCTTGCTAATTTTGTGTTCGAAAATATTGTGTAGAATGCGAAATAATGAAAAAACATGATATGTTTTAAGTATGAGAGTGTTATGCTAGTTAAAGAGTTAAAGAAATCGATAATGCACAAATGTTAGACATCGATCAAGTAATAAAACATATGAATCGAACGAATGATCGAACAAGTGTGAGGATCGAACGAGTGTTGATCGAACGAGTGTGAGGATCGAACGAGTATCACTCAGACTTGATCGAACGAGTGGTATTATGTACTGATCGAACAAGTGTGTTTATGTGATGATCGAACGAGTGGACATAAGCGTTGATCGAACGAGTGACCATAAGCGTTGATCGAACGAATGACTATAAGTATTGATCGAACGAGTGGCCATAAGTGATGATCGAACGAGTGCTAAGTAATGTGAGGATCGAACAAGTGTGTTTATGTGATGATCGAACGAGTGGACATAAGCGTTGATCGAACGAGTGACCATAAGCGTTGATCGAACGAGTGACCATAAGTATTGATCGAACGAGTGACTACACGTGATGATCGAACGAGTGACACTATGTGTTGATCGAACGAGTGTCTTTTATGTGTTGTTCGAACGAATAACTCTGAGTGAGGATTGAACAAAGGAAACACGTGAGGATCGAACGAGTGTCACTTAGACAAGATCAAACGAGTAAAGTATAGAGTTGATCGAACGAGTGACTCTTAATGTCGCTCGTTCGAACGCATGAGTGTGAGGATCGAACGAGCACAAGTGCTATTCATTGAGGATCGAACGAGAAAAGTTACAACACTTAACCAATGTTCATGTCATAACACACTTAAGATCAAATTTTTCTCTAACAAAGATTAAAATTCAACAAATCTCTTAGGTTAAAATAGACTGTAAAAGCTTGATAAAACAAGGTTAACTATATTCGACTGAATTGTTAGGAAAGGTGCCTTTGTCTTACACGCTAAGTGTCTATCTAAGTAGATTGATCTTCAAAAGTGCTAAAAGTCATAAAGGTTCTCATGAATGCATGATTATGTTCTCTTATAAACTGCACTCACTCTTTCTTAAACAGACTCATGGCACTCTCGATAGCAGATCAGATTGCACTGGACGACGCATTGGTGGCTCCTGCTGACCGACTCAAGATTGGAAAATGCAATCTTCGCTTGAGTTCGGATATCACATCCAAGGAAGCAACACTTCAAGTGGTCTATGATGTGCTAAAGCTCACTCCGTTCTACAAGGCTTTCCAAGTTACTGCTGATGCTCCGGAAATATACATGCAAGAATTCTGGGCTTCTGCTTATGTTCACAATCGCCGCCCGATTCAAGATGATAACCAGAAGCACATCATCCGGTGCTTGAGCAATTCAGGGACATCCTTCAAATTTGCCCTAAAGTAGGTAATTAGAGTATGTGACCACCCTTTGAGTCGTAGATTATCATCTTTCTAGCTAGCCCTTTGACACTCCGAGGATATAAGGAAGCTCTCTGAGCGAATGTCAATCAATTGCACGGGCATTAAATCAATGTTAAAATGGATGATTCAGGAAATTTAAAGTACAACCCTGTATAAGTGTATTAACCCAAATTATTTTACCGTCAGCTAACTCGACGTCATAACCATGTTCTAGTGTAGTTGGGATGATATAACACCCCCATTTTTGACATATAGCAGCGGAAGCTAATCTGGGGTATTATTTCATAGTACAACAGTCATAATCATAGAAAATGACTCGAAAAAGACGTTTTTAAAAGATAAGTTATCATTCATTATTTCATCAGAGTTTTTACAAATAGAGGTCCCAAAATCTACATGAAAACATAAAGTTTGAATGATAACAGTTTAGCCATCTTCAAGTCCGTGCCACTCCGTGCCATAAGTTGTTCAGTTACCTGAGATAAACATGCTAAAAAGGTCAACACAATGGTTGAGTGAAATTCATAGGTTTATAATAAATAGTGTGAATACAAGTCATCATAAGAGTGGGTTACGTTGTTATACACCCATAAGTGTAATAATTGCAATGAGTACAATTATTATGGAAAATGGTATTATTGCGTCTAAGCTCATGGCACAGAGGCCTTGAGGAAAGGACTTAGGCAATAATATATCAGAATAGCATACAGTTAGAAAAACATTTTATGGTTTAAGCATGTACCCCCTCACGGGTTAATGAAATATTAAAGAGATTTAAAAGTGAGGCTATGAACTCACCTTAACAGTATAGGGAAATCTGATTGATGGCAAAAGTATATCAAGTGAAAGTAACGGCTTCGTCACGCAACCTGGGGTGATATGTCAAGTCTTAGTGTGATAGTTTATGTTTCAAAACTTCATAAAGTTTAACGTATATCTTTGATTTATTAAATTATGGAAATATTATATCGCTGTTCGGGCTATCATAATCCAGAGGCCATGTAGTATCGTTTGAGGAGCCAGGGCACTTTAAATCGTAAACCCAGCAAACTCGTCAAAACAAATACCCAAATGGAACCCCTCACATGAAACTCCCTAGTATCGTGATACGATAAGATTTTAGGTTTCTTCAAAAGCTAGTTGGTGATAAATTACGTTAAATATATAACGTAATTGATTTATAATGCGTCGATCGAACGATAAATGTGTCGGGTTTTAATAAAATCGAGTTTTATAATATTAATATATATATATATTTATAATTTGTATAAAAATATTATATTTTATATTTTTAAGTTTGCAAAATTGGCAATATATACCCTTGGTTTATAAACTTTTACAACTTTCGTCCTTTTATATATAAATTATATATTAATTTAAACTTTAACTTTGAACTTGGCAAAAATAGTTTCCTTATAGTCTAAACTTTAGAATAATGACATTTTCAGCCCCTTTAGTTATAAATTTCAGAAAGTTACGATATATACCCTTATGCATGGAAATATTTGCAAAACAAGTCGAAAAAGCCATGCAAGCTTATTTTAAGATTCCAAATTATATTTGCAGGTTATAGCTTATTAGAATAAGCTAAAATAAGATGTTTTAACCTAACAAAAGTTTAGAAAAAGGATTCGTTAGCTAGAAAATCTAAACGGGTCATTTTTAGGGTTTTAATTAAAAACACATGGGTTTGAGGATTCAAAGCCTCAAACAAGAGTTCATATATGATCTTAAGAGTATTATGAACATTCTAATATAGATTATAAGCTTATTGAACAAGAACTAAGCTTACTTGAGCTAGAAATGGGTCAAAATGGGGTTTTCAAGTTCGTACGCCTAGTAACGACTTCAAGGGCTCCTTTTTCTTGATTCTTGGCTTTTATTTTGAGCTTAGGGACTTCACTTGATCCTTCTTGGTCTGAGTTAGAACTCCATTGATGTGTATGATGAAATTTGAGGTGTGTTTGAATGGTTTGGGGTGTTCGGCTATTTATAGGGTTCAAGACCCTTGTTGGCTAAGTTTTAGCTATGAAAGGTGTCAAGAGCTATAGATAGATGACCAAGGATGGCCTAGGGTGAGTATTGAGGGCTATGGAGGTGTAGCTTAGCAAGGTGGAAGGTTGTGGGGGTCTTGGAGGGTCACGGCTAACTTGGGGTGACAAGGAGGTGACCATGCAATACTTGGAGCTTAAGGGTGGAGATAGAGGTGCTTGTAAGCTGCTTGGTGATGTCATAGAGGTGCTAGGATGCTTGCTTGAGGTGCTTGATTGCTTAAAATGGGTAAAAACGAAGCAAAATAGGTTAGGATTTTTGGTTTTAATTTGAGTTAGGGTTAGGGTTTAAGATAGTTTAGGGTTTAAGATTAGTGTTAGGATTAATGTTTAGGGTTTAGGATTAAGGTTTAGGGCTTAGTTTTAAGTTTTAGGGTTTAGTTTTAGGTTTAAGTAAAAATTTGGGTTATAGGGTTTCTATTTAGGGTTTAGAGGTTTTAGATTAGGGTTTAGGATGACTTAGGGTTTAAGGTTTGGGTTTAGGAGGTCATGCTTAAGTGATTCGTACCTTGTTTTAAAGTGGTAGTGAGAAACTAATATGAATTTGGAGGTAAAAGACCTAGTTTACTTTCTTGCATTATAAAACTTGTACATTTAGCTTTAGAAAGTTTGTAAACTTATTTAGGAGGGAAAGATATTCAAATGTTATGCTTGATACTTGTACACATGCTTTAAAGGCTTGTACATTCATTTTATTTGTATACATTACATATAATTGGTTTTGATATAATCGTTATCGTTTATGCTTTGTTTTGATAAACATTTTGAAAAGTACGTTAAAGGGTATTGTTCTGTAAAATGATATTAAGATATAGACTTGACATTATTTAGGATGTTTACATAATTTAAACATGGATATAGTATGACATTGATAGAGTTGCGTGAGCTCGTTTACTTTATGAGATGCAAAGTTATGTTGCATAATGAGATAAAGCAAAACAATTCCCTGTAAAAAGGTGGTATATATATAATAGATGGATATTAAAGTGCATCTAATTTAATAGATGGATATTTACATTGATGAAAATTACAGGTTGTTATATGACTACTCGATGATGTTAATATAATAAATAAATATTTGATATTGTTACGATCTTGTTAATCTTAAGCTTGTGTTGAAATACTATCATGTCTTATCTTGTTAACTTTGTTCATCAACTTTGATTGTATACACATAACGGTATAGGTCAAAAGACCCATTGTGTGCTATATAGTTTTAAAGATTAGTCTAGTGTCTTTATCGTTTGGTTGGAGAAATCCACTTACGTTAATTGATAAACAAAATAGATTTGATATAATAGTACTTGATTATTTGAGTGACACATCTGATTAAGTTAGCTAATATAAGTCTTAAGTTAAAACAAGTTAATTTGTGAACACGTTTTTTGACAAAAAAACCTTTTTATAAGTTAAGTCCTAAAAATCAAAGATCGTAATCATTACCATTGCTTAGGCATTATATGAAACTATCCGAGTAGTCATACTCCTTTATTATTGAATTCATCATCAATCATATCTCATCTTAAAAAGTTATTAAGATTTGTCTTAAAACTCGCGATTATACGAACATAATCAAATCCTTGTGGACGACATGGTCTTACCTGAAATATTATACTACATATGTGGGTTATACTTTACCCGTGTGTTTCCATTTATTAATCAGTAATTCTATTCTTATAAATTTTCACCTCTAGTATAGAAGCAACATTTATCTGGCCACCCTTATATTTAAGAGTATATGGTACATCTACCGCTGCCATTTAAGATGGATCTTGATTTTATAAATCTTTGAGCCTTTTTATATATCCTTTTAAAGGGATTTTATAAACTAGAAGGCTCTGATACCACTTGTTGGACCCTTTAGAATCTGATATAAGGTTTATCAAGTTAAACTAATCTGAGTCTATGGCAACAAAGTGAGTTTTAAACAAATATATATGAATAATATAAAGAACAAGTTTAAAACACACAGGAGTACTTTTTAACGTATAGGACTTTATTAGAATCAAATAAAGAATCTATGATACACCTTGCTTGCTGAATAGCAAGGTGGTTGAATGACAATTGAGGGTTTTATCTCCTTCGAACTTAAACTCTAACCAAAGTTAAGAGAGTAAGAAAACAAACTACTTATGACTAAACTAAAGCTTCAGCTTCGGTAGTACCGTTTAGTTTGTTTGAGAGATAAATGAACTCTTCAATGTGTATCACATTAATTGGAAGAGATAACATTTACTCTGGGAATCCCTTTCTTTTTATAGGCAAAAGGATTAGGGTTTACAAGTTTAACCTAGACTACGTGGCAAGCATTAAATGGGTGGTTGAACTACCATTTAATGCACGTTTGATTTCTAGTACTAGCTATTGTCCTTTGAAGAAAGTTGTTGTACTTCTATACCAACTTTAGAAGTTACTTTCCCAAGGAGATTGCTTTATTCCTTTTGACATAAAGCAATGTTTTTTTGGCCTTGTAAACCTTCTAGAATTGAAACAAACATGTTTCAACTTCTGTTAAGGAGATAGACTACGCTTAGCTTGGAATTGTCAACCAAGCTGAACTGAAGCTCTTTTCAAAGACCTTCTTTAGTTTTTGTACCGCAACATAAATTGAAGTGAAGATACTTCCCAATCTTATAAAGACCTAAAGAAACTTCAGCGACTCAAACTGAAAGACTTCAGCTTGAGTAATACTTAGGGGATTTTATGTTTAAATCTACTGAAAGACTAAAGGGCTCAGGAACTGAACCCAACAGATGGATTTTTGTACGAAAAAGAAATGAGAAAAACAAAGTTACAAGATATAAAGCTCGACTTGTAGCTCAAGGTTTTTCTCAAAAGCCAGGAATTGACTATGAAAAAACATATTCTCCTGTTATGGATGCAATTTTTTTAGAACGACAATTTTTCAACTATCTCATAATATTTATACCATAAACTATCTCACATGTCCTAAGCATAACTTGAACCCACAAGCATTTGGTTGGGGAGCATGTCACATAACATGGGGTACCATTAGAATACAAACCCTTTGGTTGTTATGGATGCAATTACTTTTGGATATTTAATTAGCTCAGCAGTCTCTAAAAATTTAGAGATGCGTCTTATGGATGTTGTTACAGCTTACTTATATGGATCACCTGACAACGACATCTATATGAAAATTGTTAGCCTCAAAAATATTGAGTCGAACAAGGAAGTTCGTTCATTATATTAGGTCTCGGTCATTAAATTTACTTTGATATTTGGAATGAATTCAGTTGTCCCATCTTCCCTAATATAATTACAGTGTGTGTGATAGGGCCCTCCTTTTTGTGTGAGAACATCACAGTTTTTAGTTTTATGGATCTTGGATGCTTTTTCTTCTTTTTAGCATCTTTTCATAGTATTTTATCCATAATGTAACTTCTTGTTGTGAGTACTGTGTCACTATATCTATGCCCAAAGAGATCAACTAATTCATCTGTTGCAGGTTTTTGATTCAGCATCCTTTTGTCGTTGGATTGGTTTTCTTCTCCTCCTCAGCTGGTGAATCAGTTGTTGAGCCTGCCGAATAGGGAACACATTTGCTTTTAGCTATGTGGGAACATTCTCTATAATGCTTGCAAATTGGGTCAAGTGTTAGCACACCCTTGTTGAGAAGACTTAGAAGTGTATCCAAAGTCTGGAGCTTCGCATGAACCAATGAAACTTGGCTTGGTAAAGTAAGGAAACTCTGTTGGAAGTTCCCATTTAAGAGTCTTCAGTTGAGCGACCTTAGGACATAGACTGAGACAGTGGAAAGTGAAGATTCTCATAGTTTGTTGGTATGTCGTGTAAGTCACCAGGTAGCTCAAATTTACCTTTCCCTTATTAAACATGTCTTTTCAGCTTTTCGAATTTTCTAGCATAATGTAGTTGATCTTTAAGGGGAGCTCTTGAGTTCGTCTGGTATGGAGCTGTCAAAGTATTGGATGCCAAAGAGATTGGAAAGCTCTAGGTTTCAAGGAAGTTTACCAGAAGCTCAAGCAATCTTGTTAACATTAGGAAATCGTGGTTGACATGCCTTGAGGGATGCATCTTTCTACTTTAGCGTTGTTGTTTTTTGTTGTTATAATAAGAGATTTTGTGATTAAAGCAAGGAAACTTGATCCTTTAGTTCTTAGAGTTGAATTGATTTAGGAGATGGAGGATGTGAAGCTGAAGTGTCTTCAGGTTCATTATGAGAGGCAGAATGAGCTTCTTTATGTTTTTCAGCTTTCTCTTCTTCACTCTCATCAGTAACAGTGATGGGTTCATCAGTTGGGTAGTCAGGATTGAAGAAGGCAGATCTTGTGTCTTTCATAAGATCTGATAGATCCTACAACTTTATTTACTTTAAAATGTCATCAGATCTAGACTCCTTATTTGTACCTAAGTTAGTCTAAGGTCAGTTTTTATCCTTCTTTAGCAGGATTTTGGTTTGATATACAAGAATCACTTGGATTAGGTCCCAACAAATGTTATGACAGGTGCATGTTTGAGGTCCTTCGTTGATACCCTATTGATGAGGTATAGAACCATTTAGGAGCAGATTTTCTTGGATCAACTTAACTATGAATCTGCCTAAAACATCATTTCCATGATGCAGACTCAGACGTGAAAAGTAAAGAAGCAAATGAACAGGTTTAATATTTATAAATGCTGACATACACATACTAAGCTTGAGGGTAGGATCTTCTGCCACTGGTTGGGCCCTAAGATGTTAGACACCAGCTGCTTGTTGTGCCTCTTTATGCATTTCAGCAACCACGGGTGTGGGAGCTGAAGGATGGCTTGGGATTTTATCCTTGGCCTTGTTGTTTTTGGCTTCAAAGTCCTTGGTAGGTCTTAGGTCTGGTTTGTGCTAAGAGGAGGTGAGAGGTTTTGGTTGAAAGGGTGACTGATATGAAGGAACTGAAGTTTTTGACCAACAGTCTCATACAAAATGACCCGTTTCTTGCTACATTTGTGGTATTCAGTTTGTCTGTTGACTTTGCACTGTTAAACATTTGAGTGCCCTTTGAAGAATCTTTAGATTTGGCTAAAAGAGCTCTTGCTTGGTATTCTTCTTCAAGGTTATCCATGTACTCTTGACTACTTCTTGTATCCTCTTCATCATCAGGACTATCTTGAAAGTCCTGGACTAATAGAGGTTGAGAAGAAAGCAGTTGACAAAGGGGTTGCTTTGAAAAAAGAGTTTTCTCTTTTTTTTCTCATAAATTACTGTCTAGCAGGTTTTTTTTCATATTTGAGTTTACCCAAATAGAGATACAAGCTCTATATCTTTCACATTGATCTTGTGTTTCTAAGACTTGGCAGAAACTTAGGACAACTTCTTTGGTAAACCATATCAACCATATCTTATCTCAAGCTTTAAAAATTTGATGCCATCATTTACTAGCTCATTCATCAAATCTTTGTATCTGGTGAAAGTTTGTGTCAAAGTTTCACCTTCCTTAAATTTAAAGGTGTTGTAACACAATTTCAAGTCCATGACCCTACTTTCTTTCACATCAGACGGGCCATCATGATATAGTATCAGGTCATCCCAAGTGGATTTAGCTGTTAACAGTTTATGATAGAATTCATTGTTGGTCATCTGAAAGTACTGACATGGATGAAGACTTTTGAGTCATGATCTAAGTTAACAGCTTTCTCTCATTTCGGTGTTTTCATTGTACTTCTGGTTTTCCTTTCGGCCAGTTGTCATGGGGTTATAGGGGACCATTTTAATAGTATTTTCATAATTGAGGTTCAAATTACCAATGATGTGGCACAAGAACCTCTTTTTCTAATTGGTAAGATTTACCACCTTAGTACAGGAGAATCATTTAATGGACACCCTAATAATATTCATGAGTCTGTGATACTTTCTGTGCCATTCTTAATGGTTCTGATTTTAAAAATCTTTGTGAGCAATTTTTATAAAACTTTTGAAAGGTTTTCATACCAACTGCCCTGATACCATCTTGGTGGTCCCTTTGAATGTGGGATATAAGGTTTTAGCAAAATTAAACTAATCACATTCCATGACAGCAAAGTGAGTTTTTAAGTAGATATATATATATATATAATTTATTCTTATAGATTTATATATAGAGTATTTATTTTATATAATATTTTATATATATATAAATATATATATATATATTATTATATATATATATACACTTATTATTTACATAATATATACATATATATATATATATATAGTTTAAACATACAGAAGTTTAACTTTTCAACGTATAGGTTCTTATTAAAATCAAATAAAGAATCTATGACACACCTTGCTTGCAGAATAGCAAGGTGGTTGAATGACAATTAGGGTGTTATCTCCTTCGAACTTAATCTCTAACCAAAGTTATGAGAGTAAGAAAACAAATCTACATTATGACTTATCTAAGCTTCAGCTTCAGTTAGTACCGTTTAGTTGTTTGTTTCAGAGATAAATAAACTCTTTAATGTGTATAGGCAAAGGGATAAAATTTAATTTAGGAATCACTTTCCTTTTTTTGGACAAGGGATTAGGGTTCAAATTACCTAGTACCGCAGTGCTCATGCATCCAATGGGTGGTTGAGATACCATTTAATGCAGACGTGCTCTAAATTACCAAGTACAGTCCTTTAAGGAAAAGTTGTTGTACTTCTACACCAACTCTAGAAGTACCTTTTCCTAAGAAGATTGCTTTATTTCTTTTGACATAAAGCAATCTTTTTCCGCCTTGTAAACCTTCTAGAAGTGAAACAAAAAGGACCCCTAGGTTATAGTCTAGGCTCAACCACCTACTTCTCTATAACCAATGGCTCTGATACCAATCTGTCACACCCCGCTTAGGCGGAAACACGAGGCGTAGCATCATGGATATCACAACACAATGGTGTTAACAATAAAGAGAACTAAATGAAATAGATAAACTAATGAGACACAATGTGTCATGACAATATCTAACGCAAGATAAAGGAGTCTTGCATTACGATAGCAAAGTCATACCATAAGGAAACATAATCCAAAAGTCTAAACAAAATCAACAAACATCCAAGTATCAAACAATTCAAATGACATAATTAAAATCTCTAGGAGAATGACTCTGCATGCAAGCCTATGGTCTCACTAGCCACTCTTCCTAACTTCAACATCCTCAAGATGATTACCTGAAAATGATGCTTAAAATGTCAACACAAAGGTTGGTGAGAGTCATAGGTTTAGGACACGAAAATCGAAGTTTAAAAATAATTACTGTGATTAATGAAAACATGGCAGTACAATTACTGCACTATCATATAAGCTAGCATGCAAATGTAACCATAACGAGCATGGGAACAGAACGTGTCCCTCGATCCAACAAGTATCAACACTTGGGTAGGAACGTTACCCCCGATCCATTAAAACCATCACTTTACATAGGTAGGAATTCACGTGTAAGACGCCAACTTTACAAAACAGTAAGGCTAACAATCTCCCTCCAAGATGGTGTCACACGTGAATTGGTTACAATGTTTCCTATAAGCAAAAATAAAGTAAAATGATAAGAATGAAGTCCAACATTCCTTGATGTAGGATATTGGAAATCATAACACAATGGAAGATAGATGGATTAGCCAAGTCTAGAGAGAGAAAGTTAGAGAGAAAAGCTTTCTAGTGAGAGAACTCACGTGATGCACAAGCAGCTTCCAAATAATATCAACACAAGCTACAAAATACAAACACAAACGTGTTACACGCGACCAAGCTAAAAGCTCAAGTCTATGCAACTCACATATGATGGATATCTAAGAGTTTGTTTAACCATCATGGGTCATCCCGACACCTTGCCCAATCCTAACCACTTCATTATCACATTATACTAGTTAACTACAATTTGTTCAAAACTACAGAATTTTAGCGTGTCTTGACTAACTTAAAAACCTTACTTGATGACCTTTATAAATTATACTAAAAATCATCTATATTTCCTTTATGTGTCCTCTACTACCATACTAAGACAGCTTTTTAGAGGCTAATTTTCACAAGATTATCAATAGACATATGGAACTTAACTACTGTAGAAGGGCTAAGCTTAATTCCACTTTTAAGTTAGGGTTTCACCCTCACAAACATGACCTAAATTAGTGACCCGTAATTACTGTTTTGCCTACTTTGTTGAAAGGTTATTTTGAATGGCCTTCCCAAACTTAAAAAAACTTTCAAGCCGGATGTTTCTACTAGAAAGTAGACTCTTTTGACTTATTTCATAACTCAAGAAACATATCAATACATGTTTCAATCATCTAGATATCATCGTTGAACACAAACCCAAAATATGGCTCACCCTAAATCAAAGTTTTAATGCAAATCTACCAAACCATTGCATGAACATTTGACCCAAATCAAGCCTTAATCAATCTAATGCATCATTAAATGATCATTAATATACTATATTTTATAAACCCTAGACTCCACCATCATAAGTTTTACATGCATGCATTATTTAAACTAGGATGAACACACTTACCTTGATGATTAGCACCTAAACAACACTCTTGATTGACTCTTGGATCTACAATGAAAATCAATCTTCCTTAAGGGTTTTGGGGGCTGAGATCGTACGCACACAAGAAGAGGAGAGAAAAGAATGGGCCAAGTTTGGGTTTTAAATCTATATTCTACAAGTCCTAGTCCAACACAATCTAGTTTAGTAAAAAAAACTTTTTTTTTCTTTTAAACTAAAATCGACCCCCCTAATATATATTTATTTTTTTATTTTTTTATTAATTTATTAATTAACTAATTTACTTCATTACCTTAAGTTTTTATAAAAACCTAAGCTAATTCCTTTTTACTTAAATGCTACTTACTAAACTTTCTAAATATAACTTTCATTTCACCAACCCACCTCTATTTTATAAAGTTTGCTACAAACTTCTACTATTTCACTCACCTAATTCATTTCTCTAAAACATGTCATATTTTCCCATAACGCTTTAACACATAATCACCAAGAATTGACGTAGCATGCATCAACAAACACGTCTATCATTTGTATTATCAACCACAAAAAACTTGAACAAATGGAATACTTAGCACCAAACTCATATGCACACAAAATAAGATAATCATTTATCTCTAAAATGACATCTTGCACATGTACAAACCACTTCAACATACATATAGAACACATAGCACGCAAGAAACATACAAGATGGACACTTAGCCATTTCTAAAGGTATAAACTACCCTGCCTCAAATCAACGGTATGTCACCAGATTAAACCAAGCATGTTTGATAAACAAATTTTGAGAAAAATTGCTCGAGTTAAAGAAGATTTCTATTCTTTTTAAGGACAAAATGCATTGAAACGTATATTTTCCTTTTTAGAAAGCTCGGGTTGTGTAGCAAAGTATACACAATCTGTATCTTGAGTTTCAAAACATGGAATGTTTTTATTTATAAACTCAAGACCGAAAAGATTTCTCTTTTTGTTGTTAAGGATAAACACACTGACGTGTATATTTTTCTTTTATCTGAAGACCAGGTTGCTATCTGATATCTATAACAAACCATCAGAATATTTTAGAAGACATGTTTTAAAATGTTTTAAACTTTCAGTCGAACTTTATCTGCAGTACTGTGTCATTATTGAATGACATTTCTGATATCGTAGATATTATCAATTCTAAAAGACATGTCGAGAAGATTCTTTTTGGATTTTTCAAAATTTTAATTTTGTATTTTCTTTTTGTGTTTTAAATTTTTATATTTTGTTTTTGAAAAATATCTTTGAAAATGAAAATATTTTTGTTGTTTTTGTTTTTATAAATTATTTTACATATAAAACATGTGATACATGAAGTAGTAATCAGAATTACTCTTCGTCTGACTGCAAGATGATTCAATCTACAGCATAAATGGCCTAGCAGTCCTAGGTTGGATGAATTCAAGAATTCAAAACAAAGCGTTCACGTCGAGCGAGTGATTTAGTGAATATATCCGTCAGTTGATAAGAACTCTTGATAAAGTACAACTCAACAATCTCATTCTCAACTTGTTCCTTGATAAAATGGTATCTGACTACAATGTGTTTTGTCCTGGAGTGTTGCACGGTGTTGCAAGATAAGGAAATGGAGCTCTTGGAGTCACAGTACAAAGGTATCTTGTTGTAGTCAAATCCATAGTCAGTTAACTGTGATCGCATCCATAGGATATGTGCACAGCAACCAGACAGGGAGACATATTCTGCTTTAGTTGTTGAAATTGTAGTACACTTTTGTTTCTTAAACGACTAGCTGACTAGCTTTTCACCCAGAAACTGTGCACTACTCGATGTACTTTTCCTTGAGTCTTGGCAACCTGTATGATATTTATTTGCAAAATCCATTAGATCAAATCCAGTGTCCTTCGAATACCACAGACTAATAATAATGGTTCCTTTCAGGTACCGAAAGACCCGTTTAACTGCAATAAGGTGCTTTTCGGTAGGCTTTGGATTATATCGGGCACACATGCAGACAACAAACACTAAGTCAGGACGACTTGCTGTGAGGAACATAAGGGAGCCGACCATACTTTGATAAAGAGTAGAGTCAACTGGAGTCCCGTTTGGATCTTCATCAAGTTTTGACCTTTCCACCATAGGAATGTCAACAGCATTACATTGATCTAGACTATATTTCTTTAGCATTTCAAGAGCATACTTAGATTGATATATGAAGATGCCTCTAGGATTTTAAGAAATTTGAAGTCCTAAAAAGAATGACATTTTTTCCATCATTGACATCTTAAAACATTTGCTTATTTGATTTGCAACTTTATCATAGAAACTAGGATTTGTGGAGGCAAATATGATATCATCTACATAGATTTGTACCAATATGATGTGCTCTCCTTCTTTCTGTGTGAACAATGTTAGATCAACTGTTCCTTTGATGAAGTGTTGAGATAATAAGAACTTTGACAGTAAATCATACCAAGCCTTTGGCGCTTGTTTCATCCCATATAATGCTTTTTTTGATCAGAAAACATGGTTTAGATGATCGTGATCAACAAATCCTTCAGGTTGACTGATGTATACGTCTTCTTTGAGAATACCATTGAGAAAGACAGTCTTCACGTCCATCTGAAACATCATCATATTCTTGTGTGCAGCATAGGCGATGAAGATGTGAATGGCCTCGATACGTGTAACCGGTGCAAATGATTCTTCAAAGTCAATCCCCTCTTCCTGACGATAACAAACCTTTACACTAACCAAGCCTTGTTTTCACCACCATATCAAAACACATAGTAAAAAACCGTCGATTCACACATGTTTTTACTTTGAAGATCCACTTTAGGTTAATGAGCATAACATTGGATGGTCTTGGTACTAATTCCCACACTTCAAGTCTTTCAAACTTATGAATTTCTTCTTGCATGGCTTCAATCTAGCAGGATTCCTTTATGGCTTCTTTATAGTTCTTCGGTTCGACTTTTACATTAGCTTCTTCAACATTGGTAGAATGAATTGGAGAAGCTGTTGTTTCATTATTTGGTAAAGTACTTGGAGATGGAGCATCTTGATCGATGGTAGTAGAAGAAGAAGCTCCGGCTATATCTGGTGGAAGTAGAGTTGCAGCAGAAATAGTTGTAGATATAGCACTTGGAGGTTTAAAGTACTCATCGAACATGGGTTGAAATAGTAAATCACAATCATTCTTTGTAGGAGATTTAGTTGATGTTGAAGCAGTCTGGTTTTGTACGAGTCCTGAACTAATGTGTCCAGAAGTCAACCTTGATTCGGGTCAAGAAACATGTTGTTCAAAAACATTTTAGGTAAGTTTCTTCAAAATTGTACTTAATTGTGTTTCCATTATCAGTCTGGTTCTTTTGTTGTAGATCCGATAAGCCTTTTTGGATGGTAAATAACCAATGAAGATTCCAATGTCTGCATTAGGCTTCAGTTTACCAAGATCCTTACTGTCGTTTGCTAGATAACATAATGCACCAAAAACGTAAAGATGCTTAAGATCTAGTTTACGGTCTCTAAGCAGATCATATAGAGTCTTATTGGATAGCATAAGCCACACCTTTTTCCCTTCTTGATCTTGCATAGTCTTGTGACATCAAAAATAGATTCAAACTTTACTCCAAATACTTTACAAAAGAGTCGCCTAAATAATTATTTTATTATTAAACACAAAAACACTTTTCTCTCTTTCTCTCTAGTAAGAACATAGAAGCCAGAGGGCTAGGACGAAGGGTTTTTAAAGTTGGTTAAGTGTCTTGCAAGATTTTTGGTTTATAAGCTAGGTTTTGAGTTGATTAATTTGGGTTTTATAGTTGTTCTTGGGTTCATTTGTACACTTTGTCTCCATAATCATCCACATCAATGTAAGCATTTTAATTAGTTATTTTTAATACATTATAATCATTTCATGTTGTTTCATATCACCTATGTATCTTGTTGTGTAAGAAATTTGGTTAAAAACTTGTTAATACAAAACCCTAAACTGGGCAGATTTTTGTGTTGACTTGTACTCTGATTTTCGACACCACTTGTATAAGAAGTACTTATGACACCATTTTATTTGGCATCAACGTCTTAGTACTATGTCTTAGGAAGTTTGATTATGAATTTTATGAACTTAGGAAATTTATTATTATTTTAAACATTTAATGCAAGACAAAGTGTTTAGATTTGCACACTGAACTTTATACGAATTTTTGATCACTTTAAGAGTAGTTTGGGAAGCTTCACCTTTTAAAATTTTTGTAGCTAAGACTAGAACTTATACTCATGCGACTTGATCAACTAATAAGAGTTAAGTATTGAAGGAGTTATGACTAAAACAATTTAGGTAAAACTTTCTGGAAATTTCTAGCTTTGACCTACGTGTGTTGTTTAACACTCTTAGACCCTTTAAACTTTGATTCATAATGTAAAGATTACATTTTTTGAAAGACAACTCAAAAACCTTCAATCTAGGCTTTGGAATGGACTTTTTCAGTAGAAAATGAAAGAGTTATGACCCTTAGAAGTTGGATGTGAAGTTGTCCACAAAAAATTGCTATGTTTTTCTAGATTTAAATATTTAGTAAAAATGCTTTTAAATCATATTTATAACTTGGTAAACCTTAGATGTAAGTATATAAGGGTGATAAAAAGTTTATAACACTCATATGCATTTAGTTCATGTCACTTTGTAAACCTAAAGTGCCTTATTGTTGAACTAGGTCGCGGCTAGGATACATTGTCGCGTTGTACTCGTACTACTACTATTGTATCACCATTTGCTTGAGGTGAGTTTCATAGCCCCGTTTAGTTGTGTTTAATTGTTTTGAAACACTTGGGGTGAGATACATTGCTTGCTTTTACTTATGGACACAAGTGCATTAAACTATTACGTATTAGCCTAAGTACCCGTTAACCCACTTTGGCCCACTATCATAAACCGTTAATTACTTTGTGTAAGCACAAATAATGTAAATAGATCTATTGGGGTTGACACCCCCGTCCGGGTAAGTAGCGCTTACTTGACCGACTATACTAGTCAAACGGGCGTATACCATTTGGGAAACTCTATGTGGTCTTGGGTTAGACACCTACCGTGCAACAACACGTAACAACATGAAACTTGGTCCGAGCTTCAGTGTCATGAGCTTAGTGCAATCGTAATTAATTTTTCCATGACATTGTATTTGTTATAATGGTCATACTCGGAAATCTTATGGCCCACATTTATGTTTACTTAAACCTAAGAACCTCACCAATCAATTATTATAGACTTTTAAAAGCATGTATTTTTTAGGTATGTAACTTGTATGGCATTTGGTTTGCCACTGAAGTTCATGGTAGAGTCTCTAAGAGGAGCTCGCATTGCATTGGACTTTTACTTCTTAAGCTCATATTGTTGATTGTATTAAAACTTATTTACTTTTGTTGTGAAACATTAAGACTTGTTTTGTTGAAAAATTTATTATTTCAAATGAATCAACGAGGTACTTTTTAAAATGACTCATATAAAGGTCATTCGATATAACTTGTGACTTTGTGCTATGAAGTCACGCTCCTAATTACCTTTCCGTTATGATATTTTAGGGGTGTGACATGTATGTTTATGAATTTATTAATACTTATGGCTTGGAACTGTTATCCTCCTTTGATTGATTGTTGCAACTATCATATGTCAAAATGGTTAGTTGTAATGGTTAGTTTTGCATCATCTATCTATAATGATTCAATATCATACTTGTAAGAGTTGTGTGTTAAATTGATAAACATACCAAGTAGAATAATGTTTAAGACCTAATCTTATGCTGACCAACCGGGTTGGGAGGAATTCGTATATATGCATATTTGATATAAACCATTCTTAATGCACTCATTATGCTTAGGATCATAGGTCAAAAGGGTTACATTGTATAATTGGTAGATATGCTTGTTTCCTTAATAACCCGTTATTTATGACTTCCATGATTTTGTTTGTATAAAGTCTTGCTCTATGTACATATATTATGTTATGCGGATCATGCCTACTTTAGAGTTTGATACTTTGCTTTGTGAACAAACATTTTAGATATTTGATATATGAAAATCATTTGACTTTGTTACTTGATAAACTTTTTGTTAATTGCTTTCATTTCCATTGGAACGACCAGGACTTACATAGGCTATATTACATACGAAAGGGCATACTTGCCCGTGTTGTATTTTTAGTCGTTCATTTGGTAAATCTAGTTGTATAAATTTAAAGCTTGTAAAACACACATCAAGTTTTTGGGGCCGATGTTAGGGACTGGTTTAAGTTGTTTTCAGATTGTTTGCTTGTTCTTGTGCATGTTTCGTGTGTTTGTGTGTTTTGAATCCTTAAAATCTATCATTTTTGTCTTCTATTGCTATAAGTATGCCGTAATTCATTTGAGTGATCCACACATGCCTTGTTTTTCTCTAGTTACTATCAGATAAATCCTGAAAGTACACCAGTTCTAACACCATACCGACACACTTTGTCTAATGACACGTGTTCATTTCTATAGTCGATTAATTTTAGTTGTCAACAAAAAAACCCTCTAAATTGCTAATCTCGAGCAGTAATCATTTAGAAACATGTATTATTTAATTGTTTGCCTGTAAAATTTTGAGATATTTAGTTTTCAAACCAAATTGAAAAAAAAGCCAAAAAGAATTTTATTTTGCACTATTTTGTTCGTTTTGTTCATTGCAAATGCTCCTGTTCGATATAAAAGTCATGTTTTTGTTAGTTTGTTATTCCCCTTGCATTGCCAATGTTATTATTTATTATAACTTAAAAAATTGTTCATGACCAATTCTTAGTATGCACACTTTATCCTAAGTAGCGTAGTTATTCTTAGCATCAAAAAAATATCCAATTTGTAAAAAAATAGAAGAGTCGGAATTTACCATCCGTTAGATTCACGACCAGTGAGATAAATATTAATCCTACTCTGAGCTCCTCGTCCTTGTTTGCCAGCTATCCCTCTAAGAGCCATTAAACAAAGAGACTTTGATCTTTAGTTTTGTGGTGCATTTGGACACACTCAAATGCAATGATTAGATTACCGCATCCATAGCATTTTCTTTCACCTTTTTCTTTCTTATCATCTTGTGCTTCCGGAATGATTTCTTCTCGTCACGTGGTTGTCTAACAAACCTTCCTCTCCTCTTGAATAACTTCTTGAAGTCCCTATCCGACATTGCATACTATTCGTCTTTGCTTCTCGGGGTGGAACTATCTTAATCGCTAGACTCCTTCTTGGCTTTCAATGCAAGAGACTTGTATTTGTTTTTCTTGCCCTTGATGATTTCAAAGTCTTTATCCATTACCACTTCATATACCTTTAGATTGCCAATGAGTTCATTTAGTGGTAGAGAAGACAAGTCTTCTGATTCTTCAATAGCAGTTACCTTCAGTCTCCACTTTAGATGAAGAGCCCTAATAAATTTTCTTAGATAATTTTTGCTAGAAAAAGATCCGTCAAGTGATTTTAATGAAGTAATAATAGTATTAAATCTAGCAAAACTACTATCAATGCTTTCATTTTCAAGGATAGAAAATTGTTCATATTGCAGAACAAGAAGGTCAATTTTGTTATCCTTTACATGGAATTTTTTATTGATGGGTGATTATTAGAGAGTTCCAAATTTCTTTGGCCCTTTTAAACATGAAAATTCTTTCGTAATCCTTTTTAGGCAAAACATTATAAAGAACCATTTTGCCCTGATTATTTTTAGCAAGCATTTTCTTTTGTTTGTCATTTTGACGTTCATAAGGAACGACCTCATCTCTTTCGTTAGAAATATTTCTAACAAGAAAAATACTACATCCACAAAAAGTTTACAAAAAAATATCTACAAAATGAGGTGTAGCAAAATGATTTGTTAAAAATTAGAGTTGTTAATATAAAAAAGATGATGACTAGGCCAAGTGTGATACAATCATTTGAGTGAATTTATTTTGTAAGATATTTTGTGGATGTACAAAACCTCTTTCTAACAACAGAGGTCTACAGTCACCATCCATGAAATCTGTCAAAGATCAATGTCTTTAGATTTCACATAAGTTTCAAATATATTTTTCCAATAAATAAAATTGTTGGTTTCAAAAAGTAGTGGTCTTTGCATAAATTGCCCTTCTTTGTAGTTTTCAAAATCCATAGATCGATTGAAGTTTTAAAATACAATATATATTAAAAAGTCTTGATTAGCGTAGCTCTGATGCCAATTATGGAAAACTAGAAGGGGAAAGGGGTGAATAGTTTGACCTTTTAAATGTATTGTTATTTTGAAAGTTAACGTGAAATTTCAAGAGTATGTATGAATGTAAATGCAAGACAATAAATAGTAAATGAAAAGATCAAACCGAGACACGATTATTTATAGTGGTTCGGTCACGAAGCTTCCTTCCTCGCCCTATTTCACTTCCCGAGTATCTAACTCGAGAGTATCATTTCACTATGTCAACAAGCTCCTTTACCCGACGGAGAAAACCTTACAACGTTGCTTATGCTGTTACTGATACAAAATCTAAATATAAAAGTTTCTTTCGAGGTAAACCAACCTTTCCTGCATGTATTTTTGAGGACAAAATACTAAACTTACTCCTACCAATGGTTATGTTAATATGATCTAAGTGTCTCATGTATAGTGATTGTAAACAAACTACAACAAATGAACTAAGTATGAAGACTTGCAACAAAAGGCTTGATGCTTGAAAGTTTTGGATGTGATCTTCTATTGCCAGAAAGATGGTAAGTGATAATAATCCCACTAGAATATATATGAACGTCAAAGTGTTAATGTTAATGAACTAAGAGTATGGAATTTAACGTAAAATAAAGTAAAGTATGATTTCAAGATGTGAGTAACTTGGTGCACAAATGGCTTTTATTATAGCCAAAGCTGCCTAGCACCAGACGGATCCCACAGATCCCTTTGAAGGAATCTGTCCTTGTTAAAAAGAGATCCGTTTGTACCTGACATACCATATTTGCTTACTTAATCTTTCAGAAATCTTATCAAATCTTTCCATAATATTTCAAAAGTCAAACCTAGATTTAGAAATATTTCCTTTAGAAGATGATCAAAATTCAACTTGGTTGATGTGACTAATATTGATTTTATTAAAAAATAAATCTAGTTATTAAAAGAAAATGTGTTTAACAAGTGTGTATTAAAATGTAAGTAGACTTTAGAACTAAATTGTATTAGTTAGTTTATGAAAAGTAAACAATGCATTTGTATGAAAAATCTTGTGAGTGCAAAATGTAGGTCATTGGTTTAGGATCTGACTAGCCTTTGTAAGACTATAGATAACTTGGATAAATCCAAATCAACTATATGAGAGACACTGACTATGAATTATCAAGTGTTAATGCGGAATCTTAACACAAGAATTAAGAAGAAACGATATTTCTAAATTGCTATTAAGCTCTATGCTTCTATTGATATTTCTCACTTACTCGTACATAACATTATGCCTTAGGGTTCCTCTTATACACCAAGGAAACCCTAATGGGCTTTACAAACGTCAAAGGATAATACATATCCTTTCCTAAGATATCTCCTAAATATCACTAAGATAACTATTACTATCTGTTATATAAACAACTTAACTATAAACAGAAAAGATGTCCCTGGTGGGGATATTGGGGTTGGTGGATCTAACTAATGACCAGTACTAACTCTATACTCTACTCTACCAGTACTAACTTAGTACTGCCAGACTTAACTTAGTACTGCTAGTATTAACTCAATACTAACAGACCTAACTATACCTACCCGAGACTTAACCTTTATACTACCATATTAAGATCAGTAACAATCTATTTTCCCAACAATCCTCCCCTTAACTTGATCTTCACATTGAGAACTTCAAGTTCCTTCAAAACATTCTTGATTATTACATTAAACACTTTAGATGCTTTCGCGAGGATGTTGTAAATAGAATTCTTCAAGTTGTTTCTTGATCTGCACCTTCAGTCTTCTCCTTTTATCTTTGCAGCAACTATTATCTCAAAGCACTCATCAATCCATCATACACGCAACATTGACAATTATGTAAAATCAAAACAAAATAGTTCAGTCTATTCTCCATCCACTTCTAGGTGTGTTAACTCTGTGAGATGTGAATCATTGAAAAATTATAAATGGATTTGGATGTCGTCTTTACCAGTTAGTCCATTCACTTCCTGGAGTAGTTCCAGTTCCACTGGCCACCAGAAAGGTGTATGTCCATGTTTAACTGAAAACCATTTCACAACTCTCATTACATGAAATATTGGTGAGAATTGAAATACCATATGGTTTTGCAAACCATTACAGCATAAAACGGCATTTGATATTGCCTTTACCTGAGCCGTTTTGCTTAATGTAGGGCTAGTCACTCCTTAGGGACCTTAGAAAAGGTAAATTCCATGGTGTGAGATTGATTAAACCCCCCCCCAAATAATATTGGTCACTCTTTGTACATGAAACTCTCGAGAGTTGATAATACTCATCCACTTTTTGGTAAAGTTTTTCCAGACCATCTAATATGGATTAGCAATATGTTCTTTACCATAACCCATAATCTTATGGACTAGTTATCGGTTTTTCACAGCCTTTACCAAAGCCATAAAACTTTGGTCTAAGCCAAAACTCTTACCTTAAAACAGATATGGTGATTTGAAAAACCAACACTTATTTGCAAGTTGTCCAACCATAAACAGATATGAAGTCTTTAACCAAGAGCCGTATGCTTCTGGACCGAGCAGCTCTTATAGTTTGATTAGGACAAGTTAGACATGGTGAACTGATAACCATTTGTTGTGTTAGTGCATAGCACCTCCACCAAGTGTTATCCTTCTTATCTCCATCCTAGGCTTCTAACTCATTAGACTTCACTACTTCCTAATACCAGCTTGCTTTTCCATCATTTTCAACATTTTATAGCAATCCTCATCTGGTTTTCCTCCTTGAAGTTTCTTATCTAGCATAGTTTTGCATATCTCAGCAGATAATGGATATTTTCTTTCAATTAACATATATATATCCATTGACTCCAAGTTCAAACAATGTACTCTACAGGTATCATAATATCTCCAACTTATGATCCTTTGCTGACTTAACAAACTCCAAATAGGATCTGTACTAAGAGGTTCTTCAAACATATTCTTTAAATACTTCCAAAATACCTTCTCTAGCTCATCCTCTGGTCCATCCATCCCATATCTATTCATTACAATCCTATATAACTCAGTAAGATCATCTCTAGATATATCCTTCAGCATAGCACCAAAATTAATGTACACTATATCAGTTCCATCTTCCCTAACTATTTGGTACACTCCTTTTTCTCCTTGCTTGATGATCTTATAGGTAGCTATACTAGGTGATTTCATAGCTACAGGAATAGGATTAATAGGAATTTTAGTACCTGAAACAAACTCATCTTGTTCACTAACTTCATCTGAATCTTCAGAATCATCCTTATCAAGGTCTGTATGCAATCCTTTTCTTGCCATCTGTTTTCTCCTCTTTCCAGACTTCTTGGCTGGCTCAGCATCCTTTGCTTCATCATCTTTCAGTCTTTTTGTAGTCTTTGTCTGGAGCTCTTCACCAAATCTTTTCAAACTAGATTTAGTGGCTTTAAAGTTTATTGGTGCAAAAGATTTAACCTGTTTCACCAGCTTATCAAATTCTTCCTTAACTTCTTCAAAACATAAATTCTTCAGCTAAGATAACTTCCATGTCCCCTGATTCTTTAAATAATTCATCATATATGTCGTCAGCTGTGATTGGGTCATGGGCTTATTTTTTTTTAGCTCTTGCTCTTTCCTCTGCCAAATATTTCTTCCTTTGATTTACTAGATCAACCATCTTCTTTGTAAAATCTTCTCCTTGTAAGTCACTTCCTAGCATACTTTTTGACAACTCTGCATTAGCTTCAATCTTTGCTCTAATTAAATCCCAATCTTCATTTGTGTAATGCTGAGCTTCAAATTGAACTTGAGCTCTTCTTTTCTTTTGTTGCTCATTTAATTCTTCTTCTTCTGCAATTCTTTATGCTAAGAGTGAATCCAAGTGTACTTGTTTAGCCTCCTCTTCTTTCTATAAAGTATCCAATCTGATTGCTTCAGCAAGGCTAGCTTCCGCCTGTAGAATTTGTTCCTTAGACTTCTTAGGAGCTTCTTTAATGATCATAGGAGCTTTTCCTTCTCTTTGGCCAGTATTAACTCCTTCAGCAGTATTAACTCCTTTAGCAGTAGTATCAACTTCTTCTTGAAAATCCAAGCTTGTGACCACCTTCTTTCCCTTAGTCTCTTTCCTTCTCTTATATCTCCTTCCCTTATCTATGGACTTTGGCTTTAGAGAGGCAACCCTGGAGAGAGTTTTAGCTGCTTCAAGTGTATTAGGGCTTATGTCTTCCACTTGTTCCTCCCCGGAAGCATTTACAGTAGTCATAGAAGGAGTAACCAGTCCTTGTACCAAAGAAACTAGAGGATCATCTTGACTTTTCCTCCCTTGAGCCTCAGGTTCTTCCTCTTCAAAGTCTGATAAAACCACATTTCTCCTTTTCAAAATCCCTTCCAGCTTCTTCACCTTCTTGACCAACTTCACAGTAGCATTCCCTATTGTCAGCTTAGTTTGTTGGAGATTCGTTTCCAGGCTGTCAATTCTTGACATCAACTGAGGAACAACTTGAAGTAAATCATCCATAGTCATCTGTCCTTG